>JACXGM010002116.1:17752-49247 GCA_016801145.1 Umbra pygmaea | reverse complement strand
AGCATAATGCAGACTTGACACTGCTAGGGCAATAGTCAGAGCAGTGACATAGAGTAGATAATAGTGTCATCAGCATAGAGATAAAGAGCACATTCTTGGACACATTGACCAATATAATTTATGTAAAGAGTAAAAACAACAGGTCCTTGAATTATCCTTGAGGAACACTTTTATGCACCTCAAGAAAATCTGACTTGACGCCATCAGACACAATGGACTGAGGTTTTTTAGTAACTTCGGTTATAGTGTTGTTGTGTGGACGGTAAAACCGGAGATTTATGCTTGTGATGTCTGAGTGTGTGCTGTTATCTCCTTTTTTTTACATCAGATTTTGCGCCACTATCGCCATTGTTTACATGAGGAGATTCTGTGCAAAAAAAATTTATTAAAAAGAGTCTGTGCAATGGCGGATGTAGCCAAAATATGACTGCTAATAACTGTGCTAACAGGGCTTATAACATATATACAAATACATGCACAGTTATCCCATTATGTTGCTGAACAGAGGCATCAGAATGCAATACTACTCAGGTCACTACTCAGGTTGCTTATGACTACACTCCCACACCATCGTTGACGGTTTTGGACAAGACCTACCAGAACAGGTAATAACCATTTTTTAGGCTCCTAATTGGCCAACATGGCTTTACGGTTAGGGTTATATTGGGACCTGTTGGTTTGGCATGCTCTTGACAGTGCTTGATTGGGCATTTTGTGTTTTCATGTGGACAGAGATTTCTTTTAAACCGTGCTTGTATAGAAGCAATTTTTTTTTAAACGAAGGAAGAAATACTCAGTGCCTGAGTATGGTGTTTAAAATATTCCCAGAACCAAGCACATGCATCAGAGCTGAGACTTATTTGGGACAACTTTCTAAATAAAATACCATGACAAACAGTGTCAACGGCCTAGGAAAGGTTGATAAACATGGCAGCAACACTTCTCTTAGCATCCAGAGCATTGATAACATCACTTACAACCAGTGTAGCTGCTGTAATAGTGCTATGCTTCTGTCTGAACCCTGATTGATTCAAGATACATTTCTCAGATAAGAACAAAGCTTCCTATTTACCAACTGTCTCCAGAATCTTAGTTAAACAGGGAAGCCTAGAAATTGGTCTGTAATTTTCAAGATCACTGCAGTCGCCACCCTTATGAAGAGGCAACACATATGCAGATTTCCAAAATATAGGAATCATTCCTAATGACAAATAAAAAATGAGGTGTAACAGCACCAGCTATTTAGGAAGCTGCACAATTTTAACCGAGCCGGCTCCAAATTTCAGCCCCTTTCCATTTCCCTGAATCCAGCATAAAGGAACTCCCTGACAGGGAATTTGTCAAAAGGAGAACCCCTGACAAACCTTATCAGTATTATTCAGAGAATATCCTCCAGTAGTATCTATATTACACTGCAGTTGGATTGGTTGCAAAACCTTATGTAAAATGTAGCTGCATAAATAAAGTGTTGGTTGAATGCATTAATAATCTCAAATGTGTCATTAATGATGCCAGAAGCTTGATTCATTTGATGATTTTGTCTTCCTGACTAGTTTAACACACTGATTTCTTAAACACCTAAAAGACTTGCCAATCCGAGTCCAAGTAAGACAATCTGGCTTTTGGCCATGCCTCATTTCTTTTGTGAAGGACATCAAATATTTCAGGGATCCTACAGCTCAGCAGATCCCTAAAAATCTACTCCCTACTCAAAACAAACAATTGAGTAGGCTGCGGAGCTGGCCATGGTGCTGAATCCACCTGTTGTGGCTTTAATTCACCGTGTGTTTCACTCCCTCAAAACATGCAACATCTGTGGCGTTGTGCTGTGTGATGAAACTGCACATTTTAGAGTGGCCAGCCTAAGGCACACCTGTGCAATAATCATGCTGTCTAATCAGCATCTTGAAATCCCACACCTGTGAGGTGGATGGATTATCTCGGGAAATGAAAAGTGCCTCACTAACACAGATTTAGACAGATTTGTGAACAATATTAGAGGGAGGCCTTTTGTGTACATAGAAAATCTTAGATCTTTGAGTTCAGCTCATGATAAATGGGGGCAAAAACAAAAGTGTTGCGTTCATATTTTTGTTCAGTGTGTATACACACACACAACAAAATGACATTAACCAGTTACCAGATCTGAACCCTTCAGCTGCAGTTGTTGCAACCTGACACGTAGACGAAGAATGTTGCAGTTTAAGATCAGTCTCTCAAATCACTGTAAAGGAATGTTGGCTCACCCTTTCAAGCCTAACTACTTTATATATACTTTATGTAGGTATATATGTTTAAATATATATATATATACTGCTGAAGCCTGAAGCCTGACTGAACAAATAAGTCAACCAATCATAAAAATAGATGGATCTTAACTGTTTAAAAAATTTCTTCAAGTTTGCCAGAAAACCTGGGAGAACCTTTGGGGGAACCCAAACACCTAATTTCATGTGTTATGCTTTAAGCAAGCTTTGCCATTAGTTCAGGAACCATTAATTCTACTCAGTATCAAAGAAT
Source organism: Umbra pygmaea (assembly GCA_016801145.1). Classification (NCBI taxonomy): domain Eukaryota; kingdom Metazoa; phylum Chordata; class Actinopteri; order Esociformes; family Umbridae; genus Umbra; species Umbra pygmaea. The sequence goes on along the minus strand of JACXGM010002116.1, from coordinate 46,727 downwards.
TCTAAAAGAAGAAAATAAGGCCATTCATCTTCGGGCTAAATTGCAATTAGAATGGCTGAATAACAAGACATTAAGTTTTAGAAGGGGCAAAGACCAGTGGCTCAATTTGACTTTTATAACAGGTCCTGAATTTATCAATCCAATCTCTCAAAACTCCTAATGTCACTGAGTAGTTTTGCATGGAAACAAAATTCCACCTCAGCTAAAAGGCAGATCGATAACTTTAGACAGTGTTTTGTTGCAGTCATTGCAGTCAACAGTGGTGCAAACACATTTTGACACAGGATCATTGTTTCTTAATTAGATAGATATGAAGACACTTTTGTAGTCCTCTTATAAGTGCACATACTAGTAATGTTAGTCTTAGAATGATTAATAAAATACACATTTCCTCTGACTCATTACTGAGCAGAGCATTGACTTATACAGGATGGCCAGGATTAGTGTGTAGTGTTACTGATGTATTGACTAAAGGTGACCTGACTGAGGTCGCAATCTCTGTGCAACAGACATATTGAAGACACACATTATGCTAATATAAAACAATATTACAAGATGCTCAATAATAAGGTAGCAATATATATTGTGCCATATATATATATATATATATATATATATATATATATATATATGTATATGTATGTGTGTGTGTTTTTGTAAATATTATGTTGTACATTGTACATCTTATTTCCGTTTGGAATCTAATACATGATGTACAGTTACTGGTTGGTTGAACCTTTGTTGGTAACCCAAACCCTCCCACCTTTTTACGCCAGTGTTGGTTTCAAAGCGACAACAGTCGGAGGAGAATTACAGTCGTCATTCGGGGGATTTTGGAAAGTGAGACAAACAGATGCCTTGAGACAGTTTAACTTTATTTCCGCTTGTTGAAAGTGATATGGCATTAGGAAAATGCCACCCCACGGGTGTCAGTGCTCTCAGCGCTGAGGGGAGAAGGCTCCCACGGCCCAGCTCTGAGAGGAGAGCCGAGTGCCTCCCCACCCCTTAGTGACAGGAGATTAGCCCTCTACCCCCGAATCATCAGCAAAGCTGCTTAGGAGTCTTCTCCCCCATCGCCATCCTCACGGCCTCCCTCGTAGGCCTGCTGTATGAACATCATTTAGCCCAAGCGTTAGAGCTTTCACACACTGAAGCCAAGCTTTTCCCAAAACAAGTTATTTGTCAATGGTTTTCCATGTGGCTTCGATGGGTGTCTGTTCTGGTAGTAACTCCCCTCAGACAAGTTTCAGTCCAATATATAAAAAAACCTTTATTTCACTACCTGGGCGTGCATTGCTTGTTTTGAGACACAGACAGTTGCATAATGGGTAAAGTAGCAATCTGCAGGGCTATTAGACGACTTCTGTTCCAAAGTCATAAGTGAAATGTTGGCTTAACTCAGGAAAGCAGCACTGTACCTGAACGTACGCACAAAAGAGATGATTAATGTCCTATTTCTCCTCTGAAAGAAATACAGGCTTGAAAGACGCTGGGAATGATTGGTATTTCTTACATTACCAAGATTGGATTTTTTTTTTCTCCCTATATTCCCGTTTTTCAAAACTTCCCTTAAAGGGAAAAAGTCTCCATTGCATTTACAATTGTACATTTAAAAATCCATGTTATGCACCTCCCTGCCGTGTCTCCTTGTACAAGTGATTTTCACTTTGCCTTTCAAATGGAAAATCACTTGATATAAGATGCTTGTTTCCTTACCTTGTAATATGGAATCTTACATTCTCACATTGTCAAAGAGGACTTTTATTATTCTCCAACTTCCTTTAGATTTGATTATGATAAACTTGTATTAGTATATGGCATTAAAAAAAGAATCGATTTCAGCTTCCTTTGAAATCTCACAAATGACTTCACAGGGGGGAAAAATGAATTTGGCGGCAAACGGAAAGCTTAGAATTGTTGGAGCACATAATCGTTCTTTTGGAAGGCCTTGGCTGAAAGCTGTTTTTCCAACTTAACATTGAATCCTCAATACATTTGAGCCACGGAACATGTTTGAATTGTGATTTGAGCTGGCTTAATTGACAAGGCAGTGTGCTGGTGGCATGGTAAAAGCTCATTGGGAGAAGAGAGGTGGAACAATTTCTAGGCTTTATAGAGAAAAGGATGAACTTGTGAATGTTTAAAATGCAGAGCTTTGTTTTCAAGGCATCTGCCTAAAGTTGAATACTTGTCGCAGGTTTCAAGACTGACATAAATATGAGATGCCATGTGCTGTGTCTGTGTGTGCGCGTGTGCAGTCTTCTCAGGCTGTTATGGGAGCTGTCACAGTGTTGTTTCGGGGCCTATTTCCTGCTTCACAGCGACCGTCGGGATGGGTGATAAAGTATGTCATTTGCACATTAACAGTATTGTTCTATCTGCAAGATATGATTATGATCGTCAGTGTCTGCACGCTGTGTACATTACTGCTGCTCCTGGCCATATCTTGCAGTTGCCAGGTGAACATTCTTATCTGGATGAGGTTAGATTAGCTTCTTTCGTAAGCTTGATTTATTAGTGTCTTCCTTCCGCTGCATTGTGGACTGTGGCTGTTTCTTGCTGTCCTTCTTTATCTCTGTTGCTCCTATACCTATACAGACTTGTTAATGGTCTTTCAAATGGTCACTCTGTCCATTAAACCATTATCAACTCTGCTGTGTGTCACAGAGAAAGGATTTACTTAGTAATAAAACAATGAGGAAATGATCCAAAGAAGATGCAGTCTAAGTTTGTGCTGTTCCATGAATGGCCGGACATTCAGTTTATGACCAGAATGAAGGGTCCGTGTTGGGAGTTTAACGGTACTTTGCGAGCAAATATTTGAGTATGTATCTTCTACAATGCCTGACATGACTCCATTTAGCCATGCTCCCGTTTGCCAGGTTTATAGAAAACACAAGGACATGCTGAAACAGTGCTTTTGGACTTGCAGTTGGTTTTAAGTGCACTATAATAAAGAGTTGTGTTTGTAAGGGGGTTGTATACCTGAACATTGCAGGTGGATGGTTCACTGTAAATACGCTGCTCACATACAGAAGTCCACACACACCGGAGCAAATACAGCAAATTGTAAACCCAGGTGAACCCAGGTGAATGGCAGCTAACTCAAGGATTACACTTGACTATTTTGTCAACTTTTATTTTTTTTATTTTATTTAACCTTTATTTAACCAGGTGAGTTGACTAAGAACAATTTCTTATTTACAGCAACGACCTGGGAGCAATTAGGGTAAAGTGTCTTGCCCAAGGACACAACAACATTTGGCTCAGTCGGGAATCGAACTGGCAACCTTCTGACTACAAGTCTGACTCCCTACCCACTGAGCCATCTGCGCCCAGAACTGGAAATTGTATTGTAGCATTTTTCAACTAATTTAGAGTTAACTGAATGTTTCTGAATGAACATGTTTTCTCATTTTTTATATACAGTATGTACAAATGCCACACTTGATAAACATGAGGAAAATAAAAAAGATGTGTGAAATAAACAAAACAGGTCAAAATGTATGTTTTATGCTAAAAATGAACTATTTATACTAATATTAATAAATAGTTTTCTCAGTAAAGTAGGTGTAAGAGGAGTCCTTTTGGGTCTGTGGTATATTACCAATTTACCAAGGCTAAATGAGGTATCCAGGCACTTACAATTGTGCTCAAAAGTTTGCATAACCCTGGAGAATTGTTAATGAAAACATGAGTGAGCAGGCAAAAAAAAATGTTTATAGATCTCATGGGATTCATATTGACTGTAGGTCATAACAGAATGACACAATCATTTAACAAAACATGGCAAAAAAGAAAATAAAGACGTAACCCCTGTTTGAAAGTCTGCATTCCCTAAATTCTCAATACCATGTATTGCCCCCTTTAGCATCAAAGACAGCATGCAGTCATTTGTGATAGTTGTCTATGAGGCCCCTAATTCTTGCAGGTGGTATAGCTGCTCATTCGTCTTGACAAAATGCCTCCAGGTCATGCAAAGTCTACGGTGGTCTTTCATTAACCGCACATTTTAGATCTCCACAGAGTGGCTCAATGAAATTAAGGTCAGGAGACTGTTATGGCCACACCAGAATCTTCTCTTTTTTGTGACCATAAAGCTCTATTTTGCTCTTGACACTCCAAATTACATTGTGCCAGAAGCTGTGAGGTGTGTCAAGGTGTTGTCAGGCATATTGTTTCCAGGCTTTTTTGTGACACCGGCACAGTAAAGGCTTCTTTCTGGCAACATGACCATGCAGATCATTTTTGTTCAAGTATCGTCATATTGTGCTCCTTGAAACAACCACACCGTCTTTTACCAGAGCAGCCTGTATATCTCCAGAGGTTACCTGTGGGTTTTTCTTCCTATCCTAAACAATTCTTCTGGCAGTTTTAGCTGAACTCTTTCTTGGTCACCTGACCTTGGCTTGGTATCAAGAGATCCCCTAATATTCCACTTCTTAATAAGTGATTGAACAGTACTGACTGGCATTTGCAAGGTTTTGGATATCTTTTTAAATCCATTTCCAACTTTATGCATATCTAGTACCTTAATACACAGGTCTTTTGACAGTTCTTTACTGCTCTCCATGGCTCAGTATCTAGCCTGCTCAGTGCATCCAAGTGAGAGCTAACAAACTCGTTGACTATTTATACACAGACAATGATTGCAATTTAAAATGCTACATGTGCGGGAAATTAAACTTTAATTGCCATTTTAACCTGTGTGTGTCACCTTGTGTGTCTGTAACAAGGGCAAACAATAAAAGGTATGTAAACTTTTGATCAGGGCCATTTAGGTGATTTCTGTTATCAGTATGGTTTCAAAGGAGCTAAAAAACTTTGATAATTACTGGCTTCATATGATCAGTCAGTTTTTTTTGCATGAAAAGTGCTTTATTTCAAAATCAATGACATTACACAATTTCTGCCAGGGTATGCAAAAAAATGAGCACAACTGTATGCAAAAGAACAGACCTTGGTATTTTGGCTGTATTCCTCAACCCCTTATTGTTAAGGTACCTCATGACTTACAGCTTTATACCACTTAGCACCAGTGCTTCACAAACTAGTTGAGACAAAGTATAATCCAAGGGCTGCATTTGTAGAGTTACAGAACTCTGTTGTATTTCAGGGTCACAAATAGCCTAGAAATCTAGACAAACCCTAGTGGCAGCAAATATAATTTACAGCGAGGGTCCATCTAGCAACTCTCCATTGACTTGCGACGTGGAAAAAACAAATTCCGGTCAGGCCAATCACATCATGTATAGAGTCGGTGGGCGGGCTTAACGTAATTACGGGAAAACCAAGAAATGGTTGCTGCTGCTGGCGAACAGCATCTTTCGAATCGGCTTTGGCCGCGACTCTGGTAGACTTGGAGTTAATCTTTTCTTTGAGAAAATAACAAAGAACAGCACTGAAGTCATTGTTACAAAAGGAAGATGTGTTCGGAGTTTTGCCGACCGGACACTTCATTGCTCTGGTTGGTTGTAGCGCTATCCTGTTGCGTGCATAGGGAATTTGAAAGACAACCATTTATCCAGCCCCTCAGATTGTGCACAGCCAATGGTGAGTTCCCAGACCCAACATCTTGATTTGGGTCTTGCTTGTCAGGCTAGTTCACCAAGTCTAAAAATAGACAAACAGTACCTCTGTGCCAATATCCAATTTGAAAAAACAAAAGGCAACTGGATTTTTTTTAAAGGCACTGTCCCTTGGTTGAAACCAAGTAAAGTACTATGGTCAGATGAAAAATCTAAATACAATATAATATAATAGCTATTCGGCAAAACACACCAGCGGTGGGAAGAAGGATGGGTATAAGCAAACTACCGTAACCTCAAATGTATTTCAAAGTATGGTGGTGGATTTTAAGGTGTTTCTATTGGTCCCGGGGCACTTGGCATCATGAACTCTACCAAGTTACAGGACATTTTAGCAAAAACCCTGCTTAAGGTTGAAGCTGTTCTTGCAAGCGAGTTAATTTTAAGTTATTCAATGAGGTATATATTGTGTTATTATTTGCTCATCTTTATTAAGGTTGCCAATACATTTTTAGGGGTATTTCAGTATGAATGCAAATGGGTTGTATATGTACATATGAATATACTGGATGTAAAAAAAAAATTGAGTTTAGTTTATCTTCTGGTAATATAGCATATATATTTATATACCATCTGTTGCACCTTTCCTGCATCTTGCCAAGCTTTCTTCACATTCAACTATTAAGGAAGAACACAGCACACGCTACGCTTTTCAAACTAAGAAGATCAACTTGGCGTTGCACAGTGGGCCAGAGGCGGGCATTGAGTCAGGCTCCTCAGTGTTACACAGGCCATTGTGTTCACCTCTGTCTCTCACACATGGTGCTATTCTATACAGCCTGTCGTAACCCTTTCAAATGTCTCCCACTCCTAACGATCCTAACCACGGCTTTTTCTTTCTATATCCGTCCGCCCTCATGCAGGACCCAGTCCTCTTCACAGGCACCATGAGGACGAATCTCGACCCATTCAGGCAGCACACAGACGAGGACCTGTGGAATGCTCTAGAAGAGGTACTCCAGCGCGAGCTCTGAATGCTTCCCCTCGCCGGCCCACGGGGGGATCCCTCTGTCCCCTCGTACAATGCTGCCATTCAGTCTCCCTGCTCGCCACAAGTCATGGGGGGGTCCCATTAGAGCCATGGGGCCCAGCTCAATGTGAAGCTTGTAGCTGTGAGCCATTCAAAGTGCTGGGGGAGATGTGGGTTGTGCAGTGTTGGCCAGCTGGACTGGAGAGGGTGAAGGCAGGCTTCCATCACAGTGTAGGTCTCCAGTTCTTGGTGTCCCCCTTTCCTCGGTGGGTTTGCCGACCTGGATTAAAGAGGAAGAAACAGTAGCCAAAGTCATAATGGACTTGGCTGTGAATTGTGCCATCCGGTTATTGGCTGTATACTGGATGGCTGTTTACATAGAATGAGCAAGTTCCTGCATCACACCGGCCGAACGGCCTCCCCGCATCTTCTATGCCTTCTGCAGGTGCAGCTGAGGACTGTGGTGGAAGAGCTGCCCGGAAGATTGGAGACGGTGCTGGTCGAGTCGGGATCCAACCTCAGCGTGGGTCAGAGGCAGCTGGTCTGCTTGGCCCGGGCCATCCTCAGACAGAACTGCATCCTCATCATCGACGAGGCCACTGCCAACGTGGACCCTAGGTAAGAACACAACTTAAACGAGGTTGTAACTCCTTGGATGGTAACCTAATTCCGATCAGTAGGCTACATTCTATTTCAACTTCAGAGGACGACAACATAATGCACCATAACATAATGATAAATAAATTAAAACATAAATGTAGATAAAATTGTTGAAAACCTTCAAGCCATGGTGTCTGGTGCTCACTGACAGTGTAACTTTATCCATAAGTGTCCATACAGCTGCACATACCTGGCTTTGGATTAGCCATTGTTTGATGTGTAACGTATAAGCTCTGCCCAGGGCTGTTTAGAAAGGGTTTTGTTTCTGTGTTGATGCCGAGGTAACCCCCTCCCGCTCTTTCAGAACGGACAGCCTTATCCAACAGACCATCAGGGAGAAGTTCAGAGAGTGTACAGTTCTCACCATCGCCCATCGACTCAACACCATCATCGACTCTGATCGGATCCTGGTGAGACTTCACAAAAGTAGGGTTAGCCTCACAATGCCACCTGAAACCGCTAGCTGGCATTGAAGCGTTACACGGATATCTCTCCTGCAGTCTGAGGAATGGACTTCTTTGGGACAAGGGGCATTAGCTTATCCATAAACTAATTGAACCAACAAGACACATGAAATAGCAGAAGCTAGTTAGTTACAAATACACTACATTAGCTAGCAAGAATAACGTTAGCAAACTTGTTTAGTATTAAAATGTGTAATCAGCTTGATTATACTTGCATTTCTTATGTGACATAAACGTCATTAATGACAATTCCAATGATGTTCACTCAATTAAGTTTTGAAGCCATTATATTCATACCATGCTGTGAAGCAGCAGATATAGCTAATGCTAGCTATAGCATCAATTATGCTAATCTCTCCAGAGGAAATAATTTTTTTCTTTGTTTTTTCAACAAAAAAAGGATTTCTGTGCACTTCTCATACTCGTCATCATTGAAAACAAAACTGACCATGGGTTCTCTGATTTTTCCTGGGCCTCCTGCACGAGGCAGTGCAAAATTGGCATAGCGCTGCCCAGGATTTGGGTTAGAAAAAGTAGAGTATCTATCCTGCCACATCGCTCTCCAGCAACTCCTTGTGTTCAGATCGGGCGCCTGTATATTCAGTTGCGTAAGTAAGTATAGTTGGTGAACGTAATCATCCCGTGCATGATCCGACTCAAGGCTTCCATGTTGGGTGAACAGTGCGCAAAGAATCGGCGACTCGGGCGACATGTGGTTGGGTGTACCATGTGCGCGCCCCTAGTCATCTCACAGATCTGTACAAGGAGTTGCGGAGCTGCCGACAAGGCAGGATTAGAGAGGGAATTGAGAAGGAAAGAAAATCAGAGGAAGTAACAAAAAATATATAAAAATATAAAATAAATCAGATCGAATCAGATGCCTCTGAATCGACCAGGTAATAGCTACCTGGGCTCATTTTTAAGCCTATTCAGTACTTCCAGACTGATATGAGTGTAGTGTTTAAGTGCAAGCTTGAGAGTTCAGGTAGCATGGGTAGGCTAAGCTAACACTGCATCTGCAAAGTCATCATCCTTCAGTGAGTCATCTGCACTGCCCTGACCTCAGGGTCAGACTTTATAATCGGCCTGTTGGTGAAATGCCACACAGAGTTTAGCTTAAGTGAGAGCCAGACGCATTACTCCCTAATCCCCTTAACCTTAGTGGTGCCAGCCGGGCAGAGAGGCGTCCTGGCCAGCCTGTGGCATCCATGCTCCAGTACCACTTGATCTTTGGCCTATTACAGCTCACTACCTGCAGAGGTGCCAATTACTGCCATTTGTGGCAGCATTTGTTTCCTATCCACCAGGACACTGGCTGACCCGGCATCTGGCTGGCCATTGAGAGGGAGGAAGGGAAAAGCCAAATGCAACACAGCGTGGGGCATTTCCACACCTGTCCCCGTGTCAAACGCCCCCAGATTGTCCCGCTGTTTGGTAGAACAGACTTGTGACCCACCTGAATTGCCTCGTCCAAAATGATTAAGCTGCACCCCTGATGAAGGAGAACAATTTTTTTGTAAGAAACTCAAAAGCCTGCATGTGTTCTACATAGCTAGCTGAGGCAGGTACAGTGTTCTGTTATTGTTCACACTCGTTCTATAATGCTGTGAGTTACTGCTCCAAAATGAGGCTTAAGATGTTAGAGTGTGCTTCACCTATTATAAGGTGATTTCTCATTTGAAGGTTTCCCGAATGTAATGCTAGCCTTGAATAGAAGCTATTCTTTGCCTGGTTTGCCGTACATTACATGTGATGACAGAGACATGAATGATGGTAATTTTCCTAAGCGTGCTTAACGTGTGATTGTTGCCTTTGACACAGTTGAAGACCACCCTTGCCGAGCTGAAACGCATGCATGGATAAATGCACGGATAACCATGCTTAGGCTTGATCTTCTGTCTGACACTTTCAGGGCACACAGTTTCACAGCAGCCAACAGGGAATACCCACAGCCCTGTCAGGCACAAACAGGTCCTAGTGTTTGTTGTCGGTGAGTCACATTAAATGGATGGTTCCAAGACAGAAGAACACTGCTGCTTCCCACTCAGCCTCCATTGTGTGGATCAGCTCGCCAGTGAAACAGCTGAAATGCTAGTTTTTAAGAAGTAAAGTATACACCTCGCCGGTCACGCCCTGTTTCCCTCTCACATGCCTGATTGCAGGTTCTGGATGCCGGGACCGTCCAGGAGTATGATGAGCCACATGCTCTGCTTCAGAATCGTGAAGGGGTTTTCTACCAGATGGTCCAGCAGACAAGCAAGGCAGAGGCAGTCTTCCTGCTCCACGCAGCCAAACAGGTAACCAAGCAAGCATGCCACGCCCTCCTGCTTTGTCCTAAATCAGTCAACACTCTCAGGACCGCTACTGTACACACACTAATTCTTAGAAGACTCCCTATAAAAACTGACCTGGTTCCTCAAAACAACAGTCGAACACACAACAGTATGTTCATCACCTTGCAAATGTCAAGGAATTTCTATGCAGGATCCATATAAATAATGCCTATCGCTTTCTATGTAGATGTATTTCTACCGTGTAATCTATAGCGTACGTTAAATTACTTGAGAGAAATATCCCCTTTTCTCATTTTACATTACTCTGATATTATCGAATAAATCGTTTATGCAATCTATTTCCAAAAACGTAATGTTGAAATCATTTCAGAGATCATTCTACAAGAGCAGCTTTCTTTGCTCTCTATATCTATTTCGAAATATTGGGTTTTAACTTTGTCTCGATTTGGGATAAACTTTCTATGGGGATTACTGTAATAGAGCACGTCCTTATATATTTTTTTCTTTGAAATTCATTTGTGATGTATTTCCCCTTCAGCCACTCTCCAGATAAGGGCTGGGTAGCTATTCATCGTTCAATTCCATTTTTATGTGCATCTGTCAAGGACTACAGATACGATATTGCAACTTCAAACAGGTCTTTGTGAAATAAGAAAAAGTAGGCATCATTTCATTTTCTCTCTGTCCCTTGTACAAATTTATCAGGAGAACTGTATCTCCCCAGCTGCAGACTGAAATGGGTAAAATACTGATTTCAAAGACTCAGCATACTGTCGTATTATTTGGTATGGCTTTCCAGTGCACAGTGGCGGTTTGGTAGAGACATTGTTCAGGCCTTTACGTTTCTTTTCTTTATTGTGGACTGCTTTCTCCAGATCAGATTACTCCAACTCCCAGAAACGTTCTCTAGCACCACTTATTAAATACTGAGACGTCTCACAATCCGAGTGTGAACTTTCTGTAGTTGTCAGTCAAGGTTTAAATACATTAAATAATCTGATATCAACCTCTCGCTCCTTTTGTCCAAGTTGAATGTGAATACCCGAGTTGGGAGTATATCTGATATTGTGGCTAACAGTTTCCACCTGTTTTTCCCCTCTCGTCGTGCATTCATGTTACCAAAATACTTGGCTTGTCATAGCCTCTTTGTAGCAACTGGAGCTAGATAAAAGTATACCTTTCTCTCTCTATAGGAGAACAACAGTATTTCAATAGCCGTTTTGAATGAGCATTGGTGTGTATCAAGTTCATTTTTGAAGGGGATTGATGTAAGCAAGATTGAAGCTCTTGTATCTGTGCTAAATAGTCATGTTAAATAGTGTAAAGTGGGTTTGAAACCTATGTTGAAGTTGTGGTCATTGTTGTGATTATCTTCAAACAATTTCACACTTCTTACGAGACCAAAATATCCACTTTGCCTGCTCTCACACTTTTGTTGGTGACAAATTCCTCAATCCAGATTATGATCCATTCTAAATCACCCAGTTGCAGATTCTACCTCAGATTTGACAATAGTTAATGTCTTGTCTATGTATGACAGTGCTTCCCTGACTTCTTTTCAGGTTCATATGAACAAAATCCAATCCAAAGAGACTATCAGCCGGACGGACCTGACCCCAACAGAGAGAAGCTGTATCGTCTTTGAGACAGCGCTGTGACAGACTACAACATTGTCTGACCTTTGAACCCTGTACTGTGAGCCTCTGTGCTAGCCAGGTCATGAAGATGCCACACACACACTGTACCAAAGGTGACCAAAAATTATCCAGCTCTTGATTTCAAAAGGCCTTCTACAAGACATTGGTGGACAAACATAAACCACAGGTCCATTCGACAGCTCAGGAGGAGTTGTTGTTAGAAGCAATTTTTACCTTTAGCTGAAAAACAAAATGTCTGGTTATGTTGTATTGATTACCTTTTGCAATAGTGGTTTCATATGTGTGTTGTGTGGCCCCTGGGTCAGGATTATTCTCACAGCTGCACTTGGGTGCTTGTAAAGATTTAGGGGTGTGAAGCGTGTTTACTAGTGCAACATAAAGTAGAGATATAGCTTATGTTGGTTGGATGCACATTTTACATTATTCAGAGTTAAACCTACTTATCTGCACTGCAGGTTTGACCTGTGAGTCTGAATAATTTTAAGTAACATTGATTTTGTATCCTTGTGTTTGAAAAAAAAGGTTAGGCGAGAAAGGATATAGCTTGTTGTTGCTTTTTATAACCATTGTGCCTTGATCAGAATATTGATCCAATGCAATTGCACTGTATTCATTGATTGTCTTGATTGTTCTTCTTGCACTCTGGTTTAATTTACGTAATTTACATTTAAGTAATTTTTGTGATGTTCTTACCCAGAGGGACATACAGTACTGGTGCATACCTTGCATTGCAACTGAGTAACATGGTTACGGTATATCGCTACCTCTATTCTTACACAAAGCTATTGAATGAAAATAGGTCAAAGCACCATGTACATGGATTACATGTTAGCATGTACAGAAGAACATATATGACTACTCATAGATACTATTACATTATCTAAAAAGCATAAGAAGAAATATTGTGTACTACCATATTTGTTTTCACACATTGATCATCTAAAGGTCAGCCGCCTGTTTATATTTCAAGTAAAGATTTGTAACTATTGGGTGAGTGAATATTTTTTGTCATATTTTAATTTGACTGAATGAAATGTTTACTATACATGCACTAACAGTTTGATCATTTATTTGATAACCCAATAGTAAGTACACATTACTAAATGAACTATCAGTAAAGCCAGCGCTAGAGAAAAGATTTAAAACAATGATGGTAGTATGTTTCGGCTAAAGGTTCTAAAATATAAAAGTTTTCTAGATATTTAGCTAATAATGCCAGTTCAAAACTGCTATTTTTTCCTGAGGGTATATTATTCTTGTTTGTGGATGTTTTAATGTAACAGAATGTGTGGTTTTAGAATCATGGATCCACTTCATATTCTGCTCCTTTGCCAGTCAAATTGTACGTAGAGCAACTAGCGCTACGGAAGTTGGTTCAAATCACAGGAACAACCTGTTGTTAAATATAACTGACTGTAAGATGGGTAAATGACACATATTGTTAATACATATAACCTGTATCATCAGATGATTGAGACTTAAGGATTTGTTAATATACCATGCAAGACATAAAGAAACAATATTACCATGAAATATACAATTCAATAATTAAGTAATTTCTTTCTTTCATACTTCAACAGTGATGAAATTTTCCAGCTGCACTTATGGTATTATTGTACCATGTGTAACATAATCTGTAACAACTTTATTTTCACTGTTGCAGTTGTAGAGTTGTTTCGTGAAATCAATATAAATTCAACAGCTGTGACAAGCAGTCTTAGCTCAGAGGCCCGACGAGTGGTAAGTGGTACGAGGTCACCACACAATCATAGTGGACCAACATACTGTACACTACTAATAAAAAATTTTAGATCACCCAGGGAATTTCATGTTTTTGATTTCAGGTTGCATTAAATTGAAAAAAATATACACTCACCTGTATTCATTAACTTAAATATCTAATCAGCCAATCACATGCCAGCTAGTCAATGCATTTAGGCCTGTAGACATGGTCTAGACAAATCTGCTAAATTTAAAAACAAGCATCAGATTTGGGAAGAAATGTGATTTAAGTGACTTTGAACATGACATGGTTGTTGGTGCCAGACGGGCTGGTTTGAGTATTTCAGAACGTGCTGATCTACTGGGATTTTTCTGCACAACCATCTCTAGGGTTTACAGAGAATGGTCTGAAAAAGAAAATATCAGGTGGGGGCAGTTCTCTGGGTTAAAAACTGCCTTATTGATGGCAGAGGTCAGATGAGAATGGCCAGACTGGTTCGAGCTGATAGAAAGGTAACAGTAACTCAAATAACCACTCATTACAACCCAGGTATGCAGAAGAGTATCTCTGAATGCACAATATGCCAATCCTTGAAGCAGATGGGTTACAGCAGCAGAAGACCACACTGGGTGCCACTCTTGTCAGCTAAGAACAAGAAAACTGAGTCTATAATTTGCACAGGCCCACCACAATTGGACAATAGATGATTTAAAAAATGTTGCCTGGTCTGATTAGTTTCCATTTTTGCTGTGACATTCAGATGTTAGGTTCAGAATTCGGTGTAAACAACATGAAAGCATAATTACCGATTTATCATTGGTTCAGGCTGGTGGTGGTGTAATTGTGTGGGGGATATTTTATTTCTAAACTTTGGGCCCCTTAGTGCCAACTGAACATTGTTTAAAAACCACAGACTACCTGAGTATTGTTGCTGATCATGTCCATCCCTTTATGACCACAGTGTGCCCATCTTCTAATGGCTGCTTCATTCAAGATAACACACCATGTCACAAAGCCCACAACATCTCAAACTGGTTTCTTGAACATGGCAGTGAGTTCACTGTACTCAATCCAATAAAGCACCCTTGGTATGTGGTGGAATGGGAGATGTTTAGCCATTAATTCCAGGGTTTGAAATGAGGGGGGTCTTGGGGGGTCCGAGACCCTCCATAAATCATTAGGGACCCCCCATAATAATATTTTATCTTATTTTGGGGGTACCCAGACAAATGTATTAAAACGTTTAAAAAAATCATTGTTAATGATTGTGAAAATTATAGGTCTTTAGAGACCCTTTATATAATAGACCGTATATATTAGGCTACTGGACCTAGCACGTGTGATGTCACCCATTGGTATATGGAGATCTGATTTGAGTAATTGAAATTGCCGTTATGGGCGTAGACATCTTGGTTATGGACGTGACGATTTTAGATGAGAGGGAGGAGTAATCTGAGATTAAGTGGGATGCTAACGTTGGCTAACGAAAAACAGTATTAAAACAAAATGTAAAACAAAATGTAACGTTACTTTAATGGAATAAACTGAACTGCTTACTCCTTTGAGTGTCTTGTTGTACAACTGAACGCTATAGCCACGCCCTAAAACACCCCCTGCTTTATTAATCAACGAGACCATAATTAAAAAAAATGTACATCATTCTGTATTGCAGAACACTTAAAACTAGTGACAGGGACCATAAACTCATTATGAAAATGTTTACTGAGGTAATAAATCAAGTGTGAAATGGGTCTTATTGTTATAGACTTCTACAGTAACCGACCTGTTTTGCAACCACATGTGTTGCCCCCAGCTGGAATTCAGATAGAATGCAGGTTTAAGGCACTTCCGCATTTGCATCACTTTGCCGAACCGGATGCTATGTCCAGTAATATATACGGTCTATGCTTTATATTTACAGCAACTTGTTTTCTAGCGCGAGGCAGTGATCAGTACAGCCAATCAGAGTGAGTTCCTATCCACCATTGTAACGTCCAGCCCTGGATGTGCTCAGAGGGGACTCTGTTTTTGTTTTGTTAGGTCTTGTGTGTCCTGTCTCTGGTTTGCTTCCCATGTGTGATAGTTTAGTTCCCCCTAGTGTTCCTTATGTGCTTTACATGTGTTCTGTGATTCCTACTGTGTCTTGTTCTGGTTCCCACTTCCAGGTCACATGCCCAGATCACATGTCCTCCCTCAGCCAATAGATCGTCTTCATGTTAATTCCAGTACCCAAGTGTTTCCTATTGTCCCTCATTTAATTTAGTATTTAGTCAGTGTGTTTCTTTCCTTCCCCTGTTGATTATTGTTCCTGTGACAGTGTATTCTGACTTATCGTTGTGTGTTGCTTTATCCTTTTGCCCCTTGTGGCATTATTTGTTTTGACACAAAAGTGTTTGTGGAATAAACACGTTTTGGTTTATTTTGATCCATCGCAATTGTCTCTATCTCTTCACATCAACGATGGATAGCTGTGACAACCATCACAGATTGTTGTCATGCTGCTCGCGCACACACAAAGCTGAACGCGGCAAACTGAGCGTCCACATAGACGTAAGACTGAAATCAAATCATGAATGAAAATCCTGTAAGTGCATTGATTATGTTGAACTCTCTATAATAACTTGTAGTACAATATTAGGAGATCCTATATCAAAAGTACAGATACTCACTGTATTGATTAGTAGAGTACATTTGTCAACGCTTTCTGGGTAGTGAAGCTACAGTGAATGAGCTACCAGTTAACAGCAGACCGAGCAGCAGGACTAGTTATTCAAAGCTTTAACAACCTGCCAAGTCAGTGATGACGAGCAATAACCAGGACTTACTTAAAGTCAGTTAGTTGATGAAAACAAGTTTTGATTTGAGCTTCAGTTACTGTGTACATGAGAGGTTGGTAAGCTAGCTAGGAAGCTATTATTATTTTGCTGAACCTAGAATTGTGCGTCATGGAGAGAGGAAGAAGAAAAAGGTCATCGACATTTTTCACATGTGAATTGTGCTTATGATAACATGGCTGTTGTTGGGGGAAATTGTAGACATATCGGCTTAGTGAACACTGATATTCACAGATGTCTTCATGAAATTGTATTTAATATAGCAAAACGTTTTACAATAATAATTAATAAGAAAATAAAAGAATATTTTGCACCATAGAGTACATATAAAAAGGCCAGCAAACCCCAGCTCAGCCTAGTCCAGGCCAAGGGGGAAGGCTTAGACCCGGAAGTTGAAGGAGCCCTGGGTGGATTCTGATGCCGACTGGCTACCACCTTACGTTAGCATTCCATTCAATCCATTCATTTTAGGGGTCACTTTGACAGCCGAAGCATTTAAAGACTCTATTTGTGCATTGTTCATTTCTAAAGAAACAATACAATGTATAAAAAGCTCCATTACCTTGTATCTCATGTTATGGCCCTGTAGCAGCCGTTTTTTGTGAAAATATGCAAACAATTGTGTCATAACCACGCAACTTACTGTTGCACAGAGAAATTACCGTATAATCCAGAAGAAACTTGCAGGCAATGGGGACGTGGAGGCATACAGTGAAAATAAGATAATAATGAATCAGAATACTTACCAAAAGTTGCTCCTGCTCCTATGCTCATGGACAACTACTACTCACGCTCTCCTTCCTCTGCAAGAGGCAAGCTTCGGAGTGATTCAGATTTCTCTTGGCACAGCTAAGATATAAGAATTACAACTTACATAGGCGTTGCTCACGTCACATCTACGTCATCATGCTCAGCTTGAGGCTACGCAGTATGCTCGGCCACCACCGAAAAAGTGCTTCTAATTGGCTACATTTGCTTACCGTAGAAATGAATGGCGTGGCTTGGTCCATCTTGTATACTGTCACAGGTCCACCCATGTACAGCCCTGCTCAGATCAGCCAAGTACATGTCAGCCAAGTAAAGCCCAGCCCAGCTACGTACAGGGCATGTCAATTCAGTTTCAAAGTAGTTTTGCTAAATACTTGTCATCAGATTGTGCTACTTTCGCCACTTCTCAATGACACATACAATAAAACATCTTAATAAAACTAAATCATATGAAACATATAACCAAATAATACAATAGCCTATGCACTGTTGCATAATAGACAATATTATTAAGTCATAATTAAAAGACGTTCATATCTTCATATATTCATGTTGTAGGATAACTAAATAATCAAAGCAATAACATGCCACTAAAAAGGCGTATGCATGGCTCTGTCCTGGACAAAGGTGTATTAAACATTTCTCCAAAGATTTTGGTTTGGATTATGAATTGATGACTTTGAAACAAAGTAAAACTTCTGTCAAATATGTACAGTCATTTCAGATATCATTATTATTCAATCCAGTAGCCATTTGTTTTAAAAAACTCCATGTAATGTAACATAATGGAGGAAAAATTGCATTTGCATTTGAACAAACCTCTTGAAGGTGCATGGTGCTGCCATAATGAGTACCCTTGGAATATATAGCTGCCTTGCTCAAGGACAGAATGACTTGTTATTCACCTTGTCATGTCAGGAATTAGATGTACAGTATATAAGGTGCTGTAATGTTTTTGCTCCCGGGCTGGGGGGTTACCCATATAGAATATACCTACTTCTCCAGACACCACAACACTGCTGGGTCTAGCTAAAAGTTAAAACCATGAAAAACAACCCGAGTTCATTATCCCTCTGCCACTCTTAGTAGAGATGACCTAAAAATTTGCTTACAGTATATAGTGTAGCAAGCTTTCTTCAGAAAGTTTTATAATGAAATTTTAGGGCACCCCCCCAAGAGTTCTAAGTAATTTCGAACCCTGATTAATTCAGTGTCCTAATGATTAAACCTTTAGCTCATCCATAATTAATAATGTTTTTACTATAATTTTTGATGATTTTAATGCCATTTTGGTGAAATAATGTATCAACTTATGTCAAAACATGTAAACGCTTGGCTTTTCTAAAACGTCTGACCGGTGGTGTATACCAAACAATAAGTATATTGATGACTTAGTCATGATATTTCATTATTTTTACCATTGTCAAGAAACAATCTACTGTAATACTATCTTGTAATTGGAAAAACTGTAGCCTGTAGTACTATTATTGTCTGTTCAAACTAGAAATGGTACTTGGCTACTCTTAACCTGAGAACAATGTGTAAAATTCTTCCCTGTACCGGTGGTATAGTGTAGTCATTAAACAGTTATATCTAAATAGCAGTACCGGTATTTAGCTTTGCTTAAGTAGGCTCTAGAAAGGGGCAGAGATTGTGGCTTGTGATCTGCAGGCCATTATGTGCTTTTAAAGCTGACTGATTTACACAATTCATTAACGGCAGTGAATTTTCAACCTGCATCATATTAAATGGTTACTTACTCTCAAATAGCCCTGGGGGAGCTGAATTGTTGGGTTGCGAATAGATTAAAGTTTACATTGAAAGAGAAATTGAATTCAGAGGTAATCAATAGCATAATGGGCCAGTGAGAGGAGCCGGCTGCCTGAAATGAAATTACCATATTTTTAATCTTAATTTTCCATTCTGTTTATCTGACAGTGTGGATGTGCAATCCAAACAGATAATGAGAGAGTGGGATATTGACACAGGGTTCCTCTGGAGTGCTTGTTTCAGTGATTAAACGCTGTGATCTGTGATTACTTTGTGTCGGGTGTCAGGCTGGTGGCCGGGGTCCTGAGAGGGTTGAGCGGAGTGTTGCGGGGAGGGCTGAGGCACACAGCAGCTGGAGCAGCCTGCCTCTCGGAGGTGCTAATACACCTGACACAGCGTTGACAGCATTCACAAGCTATCTGGGACCGCAGCGCATGCCACCCGCCACAATAGGAATACTCAGGGCACAATCTACAATCACCGTCAGCATATATCCTCTCTGCTCGCCCCTTGATAACGGCTGGCGCGAGAAAGGCAACAACAAAGTTGGCACAATAAGAATTATTAACCTGATAGCTTTCACGTCGCTCATAATAGGACAATTTTAAGACACATCTGAATAGGTGGTAAATAGCAATGCTGTCAATGTAGTGCTGATGTAGTGCTAATAAACAGCAGGCTGAGTAACCTAGCTGGCCACACAATGAAGGTAATCCCAAAGAAATAAAATACAAAATAAGAGTCAGCACAATGAGGAAGGCAGTGAATGAAATGATGGATGAATTCCGACTGTCAGTCCACATTTTAAGAAACATGATATGGAGGTGGTGATTTTTGAGAAGTGTAAGACATTCTATTCTGTTAAATGTTTATTTATTATCAATTGAGCGAGAGAGCGAGCGAGGAAACATAAAGTAACAACAAGTATCCATAACAAGAGATGGTACTGCAAGTTGTTTAAGGATATTTTGTTAGAGGTGATAAAGACCTAGTTTGGACTGACAGGACAGTGTTTTTGTCACTTTCTATTGTGCCAGCATTTTCTTTTGTCAGGGATATTGCTGTTTGACAAATGGCAACAAATTGCACGGTAAAGGGAAGTGAATGGCATGGAGTTGGGCTGTGTCAAACTTTGTGCTGAAAGACAACGTGGCGAGAGCTGCAAGTTTTTGTGGGCGGCTCAGTCCTGACTGATCCCAGCATAAAGTACTTGTTGAAGAGAGGGAGAAAAGGAAAACAGGATTCCGACAGGCTGTAGAGAAATGAGGAGAAATTACTATGGCAGCTTTGTTCTCGTCTGGTGACATGGGGGAGAGATTGGGAGTCTTGAGTGATTCCCCTGAGACTTTGTTTTCAGTTTTTCTAAAGCGCCGGCGAACTGAATATCTGACAAGTTCCCAAGGCCTGACGTGGGTGTCTATGAACTACTCTGAAAAATAAACAAGTTACACCTTTTAAGAGACTTGCCCTGAGACTAAAGGAAATGTCATAGGAAGTGACTTTAAATCTTGTTAAAAAATGTAGGATTCCTTTGCATTGATATTTGTCTTCTGCACTAGCAGGTTATTGTTATCATTACACTAGCTCTGCTTGTTTGTTTTCTCTGAAAACGTCAGTGAGAAATTTGATTTGATTCTTTTGCCTATATTTCCTCTACAGTCTGAATAAAATGGTTTGTCTTCACCCCACAGTTTATATATTTGATATAACTAGTATTTGGTACAAGGAAATATAATGTTGACCATTTTGACCTTTGTTTTTACATAACTAGCTCACTATTTCCTAATGAGGGAGGGAGACATTGTTATGCATTGTAAAATCTTCATCTAAGTTTTGAGATACATTATTAGTAATTTAGAAGACACACATATCCAATTCAGCTGGGAGGAGACATTTAAGTTGAGTGCCTTGCACAAGGGCACAACAAGAGATTTTGTAAGTCAGCTTGAGGATTAGAATCTGAAACCCTTTGTTTACCTGACACCAGTTTAAAATCAGAGGTTGTAAAAGGCACATGGGATGCTATTATTAATAGCCATATTATTTTTAAGAAACTAAATCAAATGAGTTGATATATTATTCTTGATTTTTGACACAGTGATCACATCCTCCTTGATCATTAGCATAAGATATTTACTAGTTTTGCTAAAGCTAGTTCTGTTCTGTATATCTCAGCAGTTTGTTCCCACCTGTAGTTGCTTTAAGACGTGGATATAGTCACAACTCCAATTACATAGCAAGACGGCAGATGTACTTGTCTGGAGTTCATGCTAAGCTCTCTTGGCTGCTAGATGTGTCAACAGCCAATAATTGTCTTTGGATATCTGTGAAATGGACATGAGTCCTTCCTAAAAAAAAATCAATTGAATGCAGTCCCCACAAACTGAAATCAATACCACTTTGCATCCTTTTACATTGATATTTACAGTTAAAAGTTACATTCAAAATGTAACAGAAAGTAAGTGTTGTTAGTGTTCTCCAAAAAGCAGGAAGGTACTGCTTTTATAAAACAAACAGACTTAGTAAGGCAGGGATCACTAGCTGGTCCTGCTGCTTTCAACTCTATGAGCCTGTGGCCATGTGAAAAGCCACAACATAGGAAGCCCTTTGCGTGCTCTAGCTCTAAATCCTGTCCATGCTCCGTCACCTAAGCAAAAAAGCTGTTTGATTCTTCAGGCGCAAGAGAAAAGAGAAAGGAGCAAAGTGGCGGCCAGACAATAGGGGATAGCTTATCTCATCAGTAAATAAGGTTACTTATTGCTTAAAGCTTAGAGGGGGATTGCTGATTGGTGATGTCACTCCTTTGTTGAAGACTGATGGAGCTTGAGGCTGTGCATGTGTGCATGTGTGCGTGTGTGCATGTGTGCGTGTGTGCGTGCGTGCGTGCGTGTGTGAGTGTGTGCGTGCGTGCGTGTGTGCGTGTAGGCACATGGGACCAAATGTGACACAGAGGCTACATTTTCTCTCTTAAACCTAATTTGACTTTTAATGTGTGAACTGTAATTTTACTTTATTTAAAGAAATAAAATATTACTTTTCCAAATTGACTTCAAATTTCTATCTGTCCGGGGGGGTTTAACCAGGGCCATGACAGTGATGCTGTTCTGTGAATGTAAACGTGCAGCTCGGGGTAAAGGTGCCAACAGCTTGTGTCCTCCGTTATTGTTGGCCACCATTTACATTGGTCCAAGGGCACAGTGTGTCTTTTGGGGTTACTTTCTCATCATTTTTCCTAATGTAGAGACCCACAGGGTCGGTGGCAGGCCCACAATGGGACCGTTGTATGGTTACTGTCAGCTCTCTCAAATAAGGCTTCCTGTTCATTAGACTTCTTTTCACCTCTGCACAATGCACCGGCTTTGCTGCAGTACTGAGGTAACGCCCATCTCTTCAATACCATCTGAATAGTTCTAAATAGTGTTTATGCAAGCCATTGTTGTCTTTTGTACGGTCAGTCTTAATGCACAGTGATTCCTCGGCTTTTGTGGCCTAGGATACATTATCTAGCCCTTGTGCCTTCAGATGCATGTCTTTCAAAAACAGTCAGTCTAAAAGTTAACTCCCAATGGACAAAGATCTAGATGGCCGATAACGTGGGACTAACGATACTTGGCTGATTCATGTTTCTCTAGAACTGTTCAACTGACTCCCATTGGTCAATTCATTACTGCTTTAAATTGAAAGGGTGTGTTATGTTGTTTTTCTCTTTAAAGGATTTCCAACATACATTTATTCATTGAACTAATTGAAGATTAGTTTTTTTACATTATGTATAAATTTGTTTTTCCAAAAGAGAAATAGCAGGTTGTCAGTGCTCCACACAGTTGTGCTTTTCAGGAAAGTTTTCTTTGCATAATATATTAAGTCACTTGCTTTTATCTTGCTGTTCTGTGACTGAAAATGTGACACATATTTAATACTGGGACATTTTTAGATTATCATGACACTATCTGCTCAAATAACTGACAGAATGCTCACACACAGGAGAGCTTAAAATAATCCTTATGTCTTTATTGATGAAACCATCTAAGAGATGCTGAAACAGTAATACAGATGGACTAGAAGCTGGATAATCTGACACCTCACAGTCAGAAAATGAACCCAGTTATCTTATATTGTCTGATAATGTCAAAATAGTAGTCTTTTATTGACAAGAAAGGGGTATGTACTGTCTGTTGCATGTATAGTCCCCTCCAGAAGTAATTGGACAGTAAAGTCATAAATTCACTATTTATGAAGCAGGAGTACATATAGGGACCTTTTTACTTCTGGCTGTTTCAACACATACATGTATTACCAACTAAGAATAACAGCACTCAGAGTTCCATCCCTCCATTATATGCAAGCATACATATTGGGACAATTCAATGTGAAGGAAATGTATGAAGTATTAAAGCTAGTATTAATTCACAATAATTAGTTGCATGCACTAACAGCAGCGAGTCTGCAGCCCATCACTGTAAAGCTGGATTTATGTTTCTGCATCGTGGTTACGTTGTAGGGTATGCCATAGCTGGCTGCCTACGCCGTACCTTACGCCGTAGCTGATTATCGAACGTCGATTAATCATGCCCACCTCTCCAAAAGTTGCATTTTTGGAGAGGTGGGCGTGATTAATCGACGATCGATAATTGTTTAAGAATTTATCACGATCACGTTAATTTGTTATCTAATTAATTAATGCAGGTTACGTTGTGTTTAGGTTTTAAAGCAATTAAATGAATTTCACTGTGTGGCAGCAATTCAATATTTTACCACCCGGGTGCTATGTTTTACCACCCGGGGGCGCAGATGGCTCAGTGGATAGGGAGTCAGACTTGTAGTCAGAAGGTTGCAAGTTCGATTCCCGACTGAGCCAAATGTCGTTGTGTCCTTGGGCAAGACACTTCACCCTAATTGCTCCCAGGTCGTTGCTGTAAATAAGAAACTGTTCTTAGTCAACTTACCTGGTTAAATAAAGGTTAAATAAAAAATAAAAAATAAATTTGACACCATACTCAGTTACCTGCGAGATTCCATTTTAATTTCAAAAGTAATCATGAAGAGGAATAAGGTTCCCCGGGCAGAGTATAGCTGCTTGCAGACCAAGTAGTTACAGGAACGTAGTTATAGGAACAGTCCACTTCTAAACAGTTCTACTAACTACTCTCCCCCAAAACTGGTTTTTGTATTTGCATTCACACTGGTCAAGTGGCCATAGGAACTGGTAGGAGGGATAACAGAGTGATGCAAGCACTGCAACGGTATTTATAGTGTCGTCACTAGACATTAGCTTAGTGTGACATCTAACATTTCACAGTTGAATGTTATAGTAACACTGGGTATATGATTGGAGATAAGTGTGTAAATCATCTTATGTATGCGGATGATCTGGTTGTTTTCATCCCAAGTAGTGCTGGGTTCCAACAGCTGCTTGCTGTTTGTTCAGATTACGGTGCTGAAAATGACATCCAATACAATTTTAAATAGAGTGATGTGTTGATATGTTTTCATAACAGAGTTTGTACGGCGGCATTTAAGGACTAGGCTGGAGGAGTACTTAACAGAGACACACAGAAGACAAAGGCTCCAGCGAATATATTATGTTGGAAGAAGATAGAAGAGCAGAGCGCAACAAGCAAACGAAACAACGGGTGTGACTTATAAATTGGATCAATCAACGTAGACCTAGGAAAAGGGAAAATGGAAAGACCCTGCTCTGAAGTAGGAGCTGAAAGAATTACAGGAACTGCAGTCCGAGGGACTAAATAATCCCCAAATTGGTCCAGTTGGAACACAAGAAAAAAAGGGTTATAGGAACGTTTTGTTCTAGGAACTGCAAAACTCCTTCCGGTCGGAAAGTGGCTTATGTGAGTGGAGCAGAATGGGAGCAGCCCAGAAGGCTCTTGCTCAGTACCACTCCAGTAGCGCTCACTACACATGGTCAGGACATGCCCAGCCTAATGAGCCTCTACGTTTGTGGGTTACTTGCCTGGCTAGTGTGCATTGTTAATCTGTCATGGAGTTTGCTAAATACTTAAAAAAAACTAACAAAACATAGTGCAAAATCAAGATTACCTACAAAAATGAAAGGGACCTAGTGCAGGAGAGGAAGTGAGGTTAGCTATATAGTGGGCACGACTAAAGTCTTTATGGCATATGAAAAGACATAGGTTAGGCCTATCTCTCACAAGCACAATATTGTATGTGTGCACATGCGAACAGAAAGGAACGAGGTGCGTACAGTATCTACTAGGGCTGGGCATCGTTCAAAATATTTTGATCCGGTGCCAATTTTGACACCTCAGTTTCAATGCCGGTTCCTCAACGATACTTTTTTCGATACCATATGTTTTAATATCCATTTCAACATCAACAAAAATATATTAAACACAAAACATTTATTTTCCACCTTCATTTTGAATCAGTAAAGCACAAAACATAACAATATAATGGTTTCATTCTTTTTACTGACTACAACTAGCCTGACAAGCCCAACCCACATCAAGATGTTTGGTCTGGGAACTCACCATTGGCAGGGCTCAATCCGAGGGGCGGGATAAACGGTTGTCTTTCAAATTCCACAACCAACCAGAGCAATGAAGTATCAGTCTGCAAAACTCCAAACACATCTTCCGTTTGGGAGAATGACTTTAGTGCCGTTCTTTTCTCAAAGAAAAACTTAACTCCTAAAGTCTTCCAGAGTCGCAGCCAAAGCCGATTCGAAAGACAGCTGTTCGCCAGCAGCAGCAGCCATCTACTTTGTTTTCCCGTAATTACGTTAAGCCCGCCCACCGACTCTATACACAATGTAATTGGCCTGACCAGAATTTGGATTTTCCAGCTCGCAAGCCAACGAAGAGTTGCTAGACTGACCCTAGCTGCAATATATTTTTGCTGCCGCTAGGGTGTGTCTGGATTTCTAGGCTAGACAACAACAGTAAAAAAACATTATCCAGGCTAAGAAGCTATATTGGCAAACTACCTTTAAAAAATAAAACTCCCTTTATATCAATAGCTTGCTCATCTCCACCACGGGGGCCTCCACTCCCGAAAAGTTAGCAAGCTAACAATAAACCCTGTGATTACTCTGTGGCACTGATCTTATCTTTCCTTGGACATTTTCCCTCTTGCTGCCAGTCTGAATGGATTGACACTTTCTGGTATGGTCTTCTTATACCTAACATCAGGGTGAACCGGCACAGAGGTTAATGTGAAGTAGTGTGAAATAGACAGAGCTAACTACAGCAACCGACTCGCAGCAAAAGCTAACATACATAGAGTAGTCAAAGTTATGGGGAAAATAATTGAGTTTCGATTGTTGATCGAAATAAGGAATTAGCGCAACAACAGCAGTAGTAAACCTCTGTGTTCGGTTTAAGTTGTGAAACTACACTTATCTGTCAAGTATTTCTAAAATGTGTAACCTTAACGTTATGTCGGAAAAACAAAGATGTTGCCTGGTCAAAGAGTAACGTTATAGACGTAACTGGGTTATCTTTCTTATCTGCTTGTCACAATGTCCCTAATGTCTGTGTGCTTGTTCTGTTTCACATCTTAGTGGTTTCTCCCCTGTGTGTTCTGTTTTAATTCTGTTATCCCGCTCTTTGTGTCACATGACCCATCACATGTTTTAGTTGTCCTATCAGTTATGTTGCTTAGTCCTCACCTGCACACCCTTCCATTGTTAGTTAGGTATTTAGTTCTGAGTGTTTGTTAGTCTAGTGTGGTTCTTGTTCAGGTATGTGGTTATGTTGTTTCTATTTCATTCATACGGGCTTTGCATATGTTTGGTGTCGTGTTGGTTATCATTTGATCTTGTTCTATGTTTCTTGTTCAGTTGTTTCTTGTGAAGCAGTATTTTGTTATTCCAATAAATATCTACATTGTTGGTGAAGACACTGCTGTCTCCTATCCTTGAGGAAACGTGACAGTGCTATACAATCCTAGAAATGCCAGATGATGTTGAAAGGGGCAGTCTTGACTGCGAGGAGGTGGAAGGCTCAGGCTCTTGTTCCATCTTTTTACAGTCAAAAACCGTGCAACTTTCTGCCCTCAAATTGATCCCGTTAATGGTCAAGTGTTTCATTAAATTGGTGGAATGGCCGCCTTTGGCTGCAAGACTCTTAGAGCATATGTTGCACTTTGCTTTACCAGCATCCACCTTTACAAAGTTTAGCCACACTTAAGATTTATTTGGCATTGAAAAACTATGCAATAGAACACAGGAGGAAAAACAACCACACTTGTGCGACTGCGAGTATCTTCAGAAATATTACATGTGGTGGTGGTGTCTCTTTCACGTGACGTTTTTTGTTGTTGTGTTAGACAGCAAATCCCCGGCAACTTTAGGTCTTTACACACAGCTATGCTACATTATTATTGGCTCACAGATGCTTTGGGACCGAAATTTGGCACCAAAAGATTAAAAAAAAATTGATACTTGATAGGATCTGAGTATTTCGGTCGGTGCCATAAATTATTAACGTTTGGTACTTAGCCCTAGTATCTACTGGTTAGACCGAGTTATAAAATGAGCATTTAAAACATTTAGTTCATACTCTTGTATTACATTATAGTCTATTTTTGTTGTATGTCCACATGGAATCTTTTTTAGGTTTGTTATCATTTTAAGTTATCTTCACAATATATAGAAAATACATACAGTATATTAGTAAAATGAGATTGCACAGACTTACACTCCCCTAAAGGATTATCAGGAACACCTGTTCAATTTCTCCTTAATGCAATTATCTACTCAACCAATCACATGGCAGTTGCTTCAATGCATTTAGGGGTGTGGTCCTGGTCAAGACAATCTCCTGAACTCCAAACTGAATGTCAGAATGGGAAAGAAAGGTGATTTAAGCAATTTTGAGTGTGGCATGGTTGTTGGTGCCAGACGGTCTAAGTATTTCACAATCTGCTCAGTTACTGGGATTTTCACGCAAAACCATTTCTAGGGTTTACAAAGAATGGTGTGAAAGGAGAAAAAATCCAGTATGCGGCAGTCCTGTGGGCGAAAATGCCTTGTTAATGCTAGAGGTCAGAGGAGAATGGGCCGACTGCTTCAAGCTGATAGAAGGGCAACATTGACTTAAATAACCACTCGTTAAAACCGAGGTATGCAGCAAAGCATTCGTGAAGCCACAACGCGCACAACCTTAAGGCGGATGGGCTACAACAGCAGAAGACCCCACCGGGTACCACTCATCTATACTACAAATAGGAAAAAGAGGCAACACTTTGAAAGAGCTTACCAAAATTGTACAGTTGAAGACTGGAAAAATGTTTCCTGGTCTGATGAGTCTCGATTTCTGTTGAGACTTCAGATGGTAGAGTCAGATTTTGGCGTAAACAGAATGAGAAAATGGATCCATCATGCCTTGTTACCACTGTGCAGGCTGGTGGTGGTGGTGTAATGGTTTGGGGGATGTTTTCTTGGCACACTTTAGGCCCCTTAGTGCCAATTGGGCATTGTTTAAATGCCACGGCCTAACTGAGCATTTTCAGTTTCTGACCATGTCCATCCCTTTATGGCCACACAGGATGTACCCATCCTCTGACGGCAACTTCCAGCAGGATAATGCACCATGTCACAAAGCTCGATTAATTTCAAATTGGTTTCTTGAACATGACAATGAGCAGATGTATCTGTGCATCCCGAAAACGTCAGTCCCCAGAGCAGGTGTTTTCGGCAGTTGGACCGACGGTCACCAGGTGGCGGTTGCGTCTGACCCCAGATCATGTCAATGCTTATGTTTCTCAACAAAAATCAGTAGAATAATGTAGAAGTTGTATGTGTATTTGTTTTTTAAGAGGCTTTGTTAAGTAGCCTAATTTGTTAACCCTGCAAAGTCGATTGACGCTCTAGAGCGTCAAACGCGATTATCTCACGAACCGTACATGCTATCAACTAAAGCTTGGTACCGTTGGAAAGGGGAGAATTAGATCTCAGAGCCGGAGATATCGCGCCTCAAAGCCGACGATGGTCTTTCTTTTTGACTAAAAATATCACAGACAGGAAGTAGGAAGTCAAAATGACAAAATAACACATTTTTCAATAAGATAGGACATCATCCTGCATAAAACAACCATTTTTGGAGTTGGAATTTAGCTGGGTTTTAAAAACGTATAGAAATCTAGTTAGAAATGAGTATAGCATTTTGATGTTGACTTGTTTGTATGGCCTCCAAACTTTGCACACTGGTCCAGGAGCCCTGGGGGCTTGAAAATAAGTAATAAAAAGCCTTATTCATTATAGTTT
>JACXGM010002116.1:7381-17652 GCA_016801145.1 Umbra pygmaea | reverse complement strand
ATTGTAGCCATGGGTCTGCTGAGTCCAGGACCATAAGGCACTTCACTGTAGGTCAAAGTATGACCTTTCTAGAGGCTAAAAAGTCAACTATATGCCAGGCGGACCTAAAGCCTTTTAGACCTTGAAGGGTTTTAAGTACTCTAATTAATTGTTAAGTAGGCTAATCTCTCTCACCCTCTTTCTCGACTCCGTGCCTTGGATAGTTTTGAGTTACATTTTGACAGTATTATTATGTTTTTGGTAACAAAAATAATTTCCCCCATAATGAGAGCTACGTGCCTTGTACACATGTGCCTCAAATTACATGGAATGTCAAATTAGAAACATGCTAGCTAACACCATTATTTTTTGTGTTATATATATATGTATAACCCAAAAAATAACGGTGTTAGCTAGCATGTTTCTATTTTGACATTCCATGTAATGTCAAAATAGATCTGAATGAATGAACTAATCGTATGAAATACTTTCGTCTTTACATAGTTGAATGTATTGACAACAAAATCACGCAAAAATTATCATTGGAAATCAAATGTTTCAACCCATTGCAGGGCTCTACACTAACCTTTTCCACTGGTGGCACTTGTGCTACTAACTTTTTCAGTTACTGGCGCAAAACATGATTCGGTCGCACAAATTATTTATATTATGCTGCTCTGGATAATAATATATAATAAAGAACCTGTATTGCATACAGATGTGCACTTTAATTACTTGCCATCTTTTAAACCACTTTTAAACTTTTGCATGGGCATGTTGAACCTCAATATGGTCAATGAGGATGTTGTAAGGTCTTCCCTTTTCAAGATGCAAACAAAAATTATTTCACACTCTTTTGTGGAGATGTCAGTATAGAGATTGCTAATGTGTCGTCATCACGACATATTCCCGCAGAGCATTTTGGGAATCCGCGGCACAAACAAGGCGCCCATGCGAACTGTCTTTTAATTCAAGACTTAAATATATTTTTATTTAACATGCTCATGCACCAGTAGCTCCAACAGTGTTTTACTAGAAAGCGCATTTAGTAAGACCAGTAAACGAGTCAAAGTTTTCACAATTTAACTTATGCATTATGTGTTTGTCGTAGTTACGTTGGTTTGTTGAAACCTAAATGCATGCAGATAGAGGAGAGAACGAGGAGTGTGGTGCTTAAAACATTAGCATTCCTTTGAACGGACAACAGTTTTCTTCCCCACATTTACAATCTCCAGGTCCTGGACCCATCCATATGTACAAACAACCTGGGCCTGCCTGCTGCAGCGACTTGAAGTTACTGAAAACTTTTTGTGTGTATACACTAACACCAGGGTTCGAATTATTATTTCATCTTTGTGGGGGTCTCTTAAAAATGTAGCCTAAGTAGGCACGGCATCCGTAGATAAATAAATAGCCTAACATTGGACTTCATTCATTTGAGTTCAACGTTTATTAATACAGGAGTAGAGAATCAACAATAATAACAAACCACCATTTATATCACCCTGTTGCTATACTGAGTGTATGATTTTGTTGTGCAAAGAATGGGCTCCTGTAAGTGGTTTGGTATCCTTTTGTATTTAAATAACATTTGACTTGAGCAACCAATGTATAACGTGATCAAAAACACACCCATCGCGATTTGCGCCTAGCAGTAGCATAGACCTATTGCATTCTTTCGTAAAACACGTTTCTTTTAGGCTTTTTATTAACATAAATGTTGTGATATATATTAAAGGAAAAATGCATTTTTTGTGATCTAAATAATGGTGCTGATGATATTTAGAGACACCACAGGTGTATGATTTTACTGCTTTCATGTGAGGCCCCAAGTATTTCGAACCCTGATTAGCACTTAATATCATGTAGTTGTATATGGGTGCTGGAAGTTGGGCAACCGCCAACAGGTTGACGTCCTGCCGGCCCTTGACCAGTCCCTATGCTCGTAAGGTTCCAGTCTTTTCATTCCCTTTATTTTCTCGTCATATCTCGTCTTTGCATTATGATTTAGTTTTAGGCGGTATGGTCCGAAAATGTTTGTTTTGTCCCAATGCATTTTGTAGGATTCTGTTTTTCACGCGAAGTTTTCATTATTTTCATGCCAGAACACTAGCCTACTATGCCAGCCCATGTAAACATACCAGCCCTGGCCAAAATTTCCCCTAATTATTTGCGTTTTGATGACGTTGCCGCTCACTTGGTCAAATGTCTTAGCAATCTCTATTAGTAATGGGAATTTTGAGTTTTTAGTGATCTGGCTCACTTGGATCAGTTCACTTAAAAGAG
The DNA here is from genome assembly GCA_016801145.1 of Umbra pygmaea. Taxonomy (NCBI): domain Eukaryota; kingdom Metazoa; phylum Chordata; class Actinopteri; order Esociformes; family Umbridae; genus Umbra; species Umbra pygmaea. Next base: position 15,387 of record JACXGM010002116.1, on the reverse strand, counting down.
CCGGTTCAGTTGGCTCTCAAAATGGCTCTTCGTTAAGTCTTATTTTAAATCGCCCTTTATTGCAAATAATGATTATACACATTTTCTAATCAGCCCAAATGATCTAACGGCCACAATACCATGTACTGCTGTAGCCTTAGTAAAGCTGTGGACAGTTAACATAAGCTGGATTTAGAACATAAATGTAGTTAACTTTCAGCTGAGGCAACAGGACTGTTGGATGTTTCGTTTTTACATGCCTGTGGAGATTGTTGGTGGAGGCAAAATGAATTTTGGTAAAAAAAAACTTCCAAATATGAGATCGTTTAGGAGTGTCAATCATGTTGGCATCCTAGTAGCTAACGAATATTTTCGCCGGTGTCACGCATGTTTTTTATATAGACTGTATAATGCAGTCACATTCACATATTGGGTATATTCACAAGATGGTAATACGAATGAACTATTTAAAAAAGTTTTTTTTACAAGTTTTCATTATGCATATCCTATCGTTTTTCATCATTGGCCAATTTCAACATCGGTCAAGGGTTACGTTTTCCTTAATGGGTTTGGGTTTATGGTTCACGATTCAGACTATTACCTCGGAATTATGTTTTTGTTTAACATGTTTTTAACAGTAGCCCACATTTTGTAGAACCAGTTTATTTGAATAATTGTGGTTTATGGCAAATGCCTTTTGTAAAAATCTTCTCTTAACACAACTTGCCGGTAACACTGTTATGATTGACAAGTAGGCTACTGAGTCGAAGAAATTTTGGCACAGGTCTTTTGCTTGAGTGTCTGATGAATTCAGCACATGATCTGTGGTTAGCATATGTTTGATTAATTGCCAGCCCGTTCTTCTTCAAAAGGATAATTTGCGATTTATATTTGGTGAATAGCATTTCTTCTTTGGCTATAGCTATTATACGCTACGTAATCATAATTTCAGATTCCTTAATTGCGCGGTTTGCTGAATCTTGACGGAGAAATGCAGTCGGCAGTGATGCTGCATTACGGAATATGTACAGTACCTGTCTCTACACCTCCCGTGCGTCATACTATAATTTTAAAGCTTCAATATTTCGTGTTTGTTTCGCGATTGCTGCGTGCGTCTTGACGACGAGAGGAAGATTTTTTTAATCAACGTTAGGCTAAACCATTCCGGGAGGGGGGCGAAGGGTAATCGCGGGGCTGAAGCCAACTTGATGTGTTGAATGCTCAGAGCACGTTATAAAACGTATTCTAAAAATACACATCTATGTTTTAATAAATGCTCATAATAAATCATTGCATATTGCCTAAAACCTAACCACAAAAATAATCAGTGATACGTTTGTGACCCATTAAGAATTAGGGTCGCAATGGCATTTCAAAAGGTCGCAAATGCAACCATTTCGGTCGCAGTGTACAGCCGTGCATTGAGGTCTGGATATGGAGTCACACTCAAAATCAAAGTGGAAAACCACACTACAGACTGATCGAATTTTGATGTAATGTCAAGTCAAAATGAGGCTTTTAATCAATTAAAACAAGTCAAAATGAGGCTCAGTAGTGTGTGTGGCCTCCACGTGCCCGTATGACCTTCCTACAATGCCTGGGCATGCTCCTGATGAGGTGGCGGATGGTCTCCTGAGGGATGTCCTCCCAGACCTAGACAAAAGCATCCGCCAAATCCTGGACAGTTTGTGGTGCAACGTGGTGTTGGTGGATGGAGCGAGACATGATGTCCCAGATGTGCTCAATCGGATTCAGGTCTGGGGAACAGGCGGGCCAGTCCATAGCATGAATGCCTTCCTCTTGCAGGAACTGCTGACACACTCCAGCCACATGAGGTCTAGCATTGTCTTGCATTAGGAGGAACCCAGGGCCAACCACACCAGCATATGGTCTCGCAAGGGGTATGAGGATCTCATCTCGGTACCTAATGGCAGTCAGGCTACTTCTGGCTAGCACATGGAAGGCTGTGCGGCCCCCCAAAGAAATGCCACCCCACACCATTACTGACCCACCACCAAACCGGTCATGCTGGAGGATGTTGCAGGCAGCAGACTGTTCTCCACGGCGTCTCCAGACTCATCTGTCACATGTGCTCAGTGTAAACCTGCTTTCATCTGTGAAGAGCACAGGGCGCCAGTGGCGAATTTGTTAATCTTGGTGTTTTCTGGCAAATTATAAACATCCTGCACAGTGTTTGGCTGTGAGCACAACCCCCACCTGTGGACGTCGGGCCCTCATACCACCCTCATGGAGTCTGTTTCTGACCATTTGAGTGGACACATGCACATTTGTGGCCTGCTGCAGGTCATTTTGCATGGCTCTGGCAGTGCTTCTCCTGCTCCTCCTTGCACAAAGATGGAGGTAGCGGTCCGGCTGCTGGGTTGTTGCCCTCCTACGTCCTCCTCCCCGTCTCCTGATGTACTGGTCTGTCTCCTGGTAGCGCCTCCATGCTCTGGACACTACGCTGACAGACACAGCAAACCTTCTTGCCACAGCTCACATTGATGTGCCATCCTGGATGAGCTGCACTACCTGAGCCACCTGTGTGGGTTGTAGACTCCGTTTCATGCTACCACTAGAGTGAAAGCACCGCCAGCATTCAAAAGTGACCAAAACATCAGACAGGAAGCATAGGAACTGAGAAGTGGTCTGTGGTCACCACCTGCAGAACCACTGCTTTATTGGTGGTGTCTTGCTAATTGCCTATAATTTCCACCTGTTGTCTGTTCCATTTGCTTAACAGCATGTGAAATTGATTGTTAATCAGTGTTGCTTCCTGAGTGGACAGTGTGATTTCACAGTATGTATGTATGTGTGTGTGTGTATATATATATATGTATATATGTATATATGTGTATATGTATGTATGTGTGTGTGTGTATATATTTATGTGTATGTATGTATGTGTATATGTATGTCTTATACATCTATCAAATGTGTAAAGGAAATATCTCGGTTTTAGTGTAGCTATAAAATTCACGAAGTTAAGACTACTAAATGTCAGCTACCCGTCTTGAAAACAATTACATTTTACTTAGGAAATATAGGAAACCTCATTGAGAAAATAATATATTGTTATAAAAAATATAGTACTTACAGTCGTAAATCATTCTTTTTGGTCATCAAATGGTCCCAGTAATGAAATAAAGCATAGTTTAAAAATCCATCTTATTACGTGAAAATTGCAATTTATTGACCAGACCGTTACCGAATGTATCCATAAATAAATGTAGAACTTTGTGTATTTGAACCGCAGGCCTGCAATTCTGAACAGAAGACGGATGTAAAAAAGTTTCAAATAGCTCAGCAATTTTGGCATAAACGTCATCCTTTTGAAACAGAGATCTTAAAAAGGTGCACAATTAACAATTTTAACGGAAGATTGACAGATCATTTACAAAAGAGATTTGTTGTTCGTCTCACGATCCGGATATAAACGTCATCACGGTGCATTTTTTTCTAAAATTATACTTTTATAAATAATGCCACAGCTCATTGGCTGTTCACTCAATCATTCTAAAATGTTAGACATATTTCGCCAGCCCCTAAGCAACATGAATTGAAGTGGTTCCAGCACCCTATCTCAATATATGGCTTTGTAGGGTTCTTTCAAAGAACCAAGTGGTTACTAGTAATTGCATATTCATTCTCCAATCATGACAAATCTCTTAATAAGTAACTGAACCACACCCTGCAAGTCTCATTCAAATTTACCACTAGGGGCGCTTTAAATGTATAATAACTGCACGTGGAATGACATAAATCAAGCTATAGATCATAGAAAAGATAGCATATGTTTTATAACAATGTTGAACCTTGCGTGATATTACTTTGAAGTTGCTATTGAGATAAAAGGGTTGAACCCGCAAATCGCCGCTTGTGGCTATATTCTTTATTTGATCTTGTGCCATATTCACTGTGTATATTTATTTGAAATGAATTGTACATATCCAAAAATGTCAAAGTCTTTTCTTTAAAAAAATATCAACCATATGTTTGTCCTTGCCTTCAGGTCCAGTGTAACAAGAGGATAGCTTTGGGTATGTTTTTTTAGAGAGAATTTGACAATTTAGGGGCAATCCCTAAGAGGTTAAGAATGCCGGCCTGCAGCTGCAGGTTCTGCTGCTTTTAGAGCACCGCATGTTTAACCTAACCAAATGTCCAGTTTAACTGCCACAAGTTGTTCTTCTTGTAATAAAGATCTTATCAAGGAAGAACATGTTGTATTTTGGTATTTCCATTGCATTTTTAATTTTTAAAAAGTTAAATAAAGAATTTTAATATAAAAGTATTAATGATTAATCAATAGTCTATCGTTAATTCTCCCGACTAAGGAAATGTAATCGAATGCCCATCCCTAGTATGTATGTGTAATAGATTGCAATTATATTTTATGTAATATGTTATAATTATATCTGGCTTGAAAATAATACAAAAACGTAGCGATTTCAATGTGGCAATATGTTGTATTCATAACTTTCTAGATGCCTAAAAACAAGAATCAGTGAACATAAGAGTACGATCAGGCATAACAATACTAATTATCCTGTTGCCTTTCACTTTAATAAATATTCACATAATGTTTCCTCATTACGTTTCCAGGGCATTGAACATGTTAAATTATCTGCTAGAGGGGGGAATATAGAGAAAAATCTTGCACAAAGATAACTTTTTTGGATACATACACTCGACACATTACATCCACAAGGACTCAATGACGATTTCGATATGAGGGTGATGTTATAGATTTACATATCTGCTATTATTACACTAAAGTACTGCAAAATACCTTGTTTCGTCTCTTATACAATGAGACTTTTTTTATATATTCCTTACACTACGGGACTATTCGTAGGACACAAGCTATTAGAGGCCTTTAAGAGCATTCAAATATATACCTGAGTCATTGATCATATTTCTACATGTGTTTTTATCTTTACCCTTGAACTGTATTGACATTGCAACCTTTATGATATAATTGTAACTTTTCTGATATAATACAAGTCTGTTTCACTTATTAGCATTGTCTGCTCGAGGAACTATTGACTATGTGTTTTTGGTATATTGTCATTACAGATCATTTACTTATTTGTTGACTACCCAATTGTCACATTTGTGTTCTGTCTCATTCTCCTATCACATGCCTCTAGAAAAGTCATTGTCACACTAACTCTACCTGAAGTATATCTAGCACTCTCTATGTTAAACAGGTGCTATCAATTACCCTGATGATATGTCCTATTTAATGCAAATGTCCTGTTGACAGAGCATTAAAAAAAAATTCTGATGAAGGTCAAACGGCCGAAAGCTTAAAATAAAATCACTTGGCATTGATTTTTGAGTGTGCGGAGACTCTATCCTTTACTATTTGCTATACCTATCTCGTGTACCTTAACTGAGCGGCAGGTGTGCAACCTCGTTTTCACCTATTCATAACTTTGCCAATCTGTGCATAAACACTGAATGCGTGAGCTGTATGTATTATTATAAAGATTCACTTACAACTTATTAAGACTAATCCAGCCGTCTCCTCCTTCTCCCCTCCAGGCGTCTCCTCCTTCGCCCCTCCAGCCATGCTGTGAAGGGTGTCGGAGGAGCAGAGGCTGCAGACAATGTTTGCACTGTACAAGGTTGCCAAGCAGCCTTAAGTTACTTTTAGGTTGGCAAAAGCCAAACAATCGATTTGTAATAGATTTGTGTTATTTGACTAGGATGTTAGATTATGAAGGACTAATTTTGGAAAACCTTTCACGTTTGTGTCACAATATATTGATGTTGTAGGTCAAGCAAAAAATCTAAACTAATGACAATTCTCAGAGCCTGTCACGGTTGCAATTGTATTTTTTATGAGGGATGCCTATGTTTTTTTTAGTTTCAGCACATGCCATTTAAAAATTCTTTGAATGGCCCTGCTCTAGACCAGTGGTTCTCAAATCTCTCCACAAGGACATAATCTTTACGTTTATGGGGCAAAATTGTTTTAAATATGTTTAAAGGGCCAACCTGATGGACTATCCATAACCTGCATTTATTATTTTCATCATTAGAGATGTTCATTTAACTGGAATATTTATTTGTGGAAGCCTAGGCTATTGGTTGCATTCAAGTCTCATCATTTTATTGTATGCTTTTTTCTTTTTTCAAGAGGCCACATTTACACAGGGAGCCCAATTCTGATTTGATTAGACTGGATATTTTGCCTAAGATATCAATTATCTACAAGTTTGGTACATAGGTAGGTTTAAATTTACTCAAGTAGAAATCCAACAGGTGACTTCACTTTTACTGGAGAAGGGTTTTACTCCAGTATCTCTACTTTTAGTCAAGTATCATTCTCCAGTACTTTTTAGACCTCTGAGAAGTGCAGCAGAACAAATAATCTGTTCCTGCTGTTATGTTTGCAACTTGTTGTGCTACTATATAGTTTATGTATAAAGTTGATCTGTATAGTTTTTATTTTATATTTTTTGCTGCTTATACCTGCTTGCAACTTTGTGCAGGTTACTGCCAATATAGAACAATACCATGACCTCACAGCAGGTCTTTATTGATAAAAAGACAAATATTAAAACATAAATGCAAAGGAAAATTCAGATATGACAGTCACCTATAATAGTTACAATTTACTCATCAAGTTGACCACCGAGTTGACCACGACACACTCAATGTCAACTGCTATTGCTGGCAGACATTCCAGTGGTCGCCCTAGGATTCTCCACCTTGCCACCAAAATGCCAGACGCATTTTTAATCACCCGTCTAGTGACGATAATTGTAAATATGCTTACCCATGGGCAGGTGCATCCCTATGTAGCAAAAAACAGAATTAATGAATAGGCAATCATTGTATGACAATGTAGGTATATACATACAAAAAGTACTATAACATTTTGTCTGTTACATGCCTGGAAAGGGATGCATGTTGTTGTGTAGGGGGAACGCAGCATCACCAATAATCACACGTAGGATTTGGAGTCCTGTTCCAGGAAGACTTTGAGGGCAGGTTCAGTTCATGTTCAAGAAGCATTGAACCAAATGGGCTCCTTGAAGATTCCATCCGAAAATCTCTAAAATGCATCTCCTTGTCCATGATTCTCAAGCCCAAATCACACAGAATCCGTCATTGCATATGCGTAACAACGGAAGTCCAGTCGTTTCAAATGAAGGAGTCCGCCAGTGATGCAAAGACACATAGCGGAATGCGTTGGATTGCGGCTGCGGTGCATTCGGGTTGTTGCATGCATTGGATTTTTCCTACTCGTGCGCTAAAACCAATGCGTTAATCAAACCGGATGTTGTGTCTAGCTAACACTCGCTACCTTTTCAAAATGGTGATAAATTTGGTATAGCCAACACTAATAGTTACTGACCTGCTAATTCAATGTCTTTCGAATTCCTCTTCCAAGCATATTGTTTTTGATTGATGTCTCTGTATAAATCTGCTGTTATATCAAAAATGGCAGGATACCCGGTGACCGCTCTTATAAGTTTCTCCTCCATTTTTACATGCGCTGTGAAACACTAGACAATGCGTAAATGAGGCAAAGGGCTTTGCATCAAAACTATGCATATGCAACGCAACTAGCGGATTCGGTGTGATTTGGCCATCAGTGGCCGGACAAGCATAGAAAAGCACAGATAAAAAGCAGTGCCTTTAAGCAAACCAACGGCAAAGAAACTCAACACAATGTGGCATAGAAACACCAGCGCGAATTAGTGGTGTCGGCAGTGTAATTGCTGCTCTACGCAGACACCGACAGAGAAGTATAAATGCTCATGATGGTGTAAGTTATGTTGTAACCTCAACGCAGAAGAAGATATCGGGCTTAATGCCCAAATCACACCGAATCCGCTAGTTGCGTTGCATATGCATAGTTTTGATGCAAAGCCCTTTGCCTCATTTACGCATTGTCTAGTGTTTCACAGCGCATGTAAAAATGGAGGAGAAACTTATAAGAGCGGTCGCCGGGTATCCTGCCATTTTTGACAGGCTATAACAGCAGATGTCTACAGAGACATCAATCAAAA
>JACXGM010002115.1:0-49052 GCA_016801145.1 Umbra pygmaea | reverse complement strand
GTATGTTAGGTAATACTAACATGGCATAGTGGTGTGGAGGTATGATAGGTAATACTAACATGGCATAGTGGTGTGGAGGTATGATAGGTAATACTAAAATGGCATAGTGGTGTGGAGACTGTTAGGTAATACTAACATGGTATAGTGGTGTGGAGGTATGTTAGCTAATACTAACATGGCATAGTGGTGTGGAGGTATGATAGGTAATACGAACATGGCATAGATAGTGGTGTGGAGGTATGATAGGTAATACTAACATGGCATAGTGGTGTGGAGGTATGATAGGTAATACTAACATGGCATAGTGGTGTGGAGGTATGTTAGGTAATACTAACATGGCATAGTGGTGTGGAGGTATGTTAGGTAATAGGGCTGGGAGGTATGGCTTAAATTTAATACCCCGATATTTTTCAAATGTTTGACGGTATCCCGGTATTTAAAGGTATTTAATTTTTTAAGTAAAGGGTTGAAATAAATTAATTTGTTCGTTCATTATGATTTTTCTTGGAACACCAATAAACAAGACTGAGTAAGTAAAAGTAGTGCTATTGTTTAAATCTTTATTAAATGCAGGAATACTAATAAATAACTTTGCAATAGCAAAAAAACAAGCCTATCCGCGGTCTATGGCTTTAGTACTGAACCGTGGCATGTCGCACCACCACAGTACTTGCTTAGGTTTATAATTTACAAAAAAGTCCCACTGTCATTTAACAAGATTAACTACTGGTATAATTCTGACAATCAGATTGGTTTCACAGGTTCTGGGCACGGAAAAAAAGCCTTTGAACTCAAGCCAAACAACCCCCATAAGCTTTTTTCCCATATTATAAGGTAATGGCATAGTGGTGTGAAGGTATGATAGGTAATACTAACATGGCATAGTGGTGTGGAGGTATGATAGGAAATACTAACATGGCATAGTGGTGTGGAGGTATGTTAGGTAATACTAACATGGTATAGTGGTGTGGAGGTATGTTAGGTAATACTAACATGGCATAGTGGTGTGGAGGTATGTTAGGTAATTCTAACATGGCATAGTGGTGTGGAGGTATGATAGGTAATACTAAGATGGCATAGTGGTTTGGAGACCGTTAGGTAATACTAACATGGCATAGTGGTGTGGAGGTATGTTTGTCACGTTGTGTCGTATGGAGTGAAGGAGAGAGACCCAAGACAGTAGATGCGGAACAATGCATGTCGGGTTATTGTTGTGTGTCCCAAAACGTTACGGAAATGGCAGTATGGAGTGTAACAATACACGGACCCAAACTCACTTAAGCCTATACTTCGTGCTCTTACAGTGACACGAACACTGAACAACTAAACAAGAGACAGATAGACAACGTAGCTACCGACAGAAACTCGTATATGTACGTACCATCCCTATGTAGCTTGGCAAGGTGTAGGAGAACGACAATAATGCAGCTAGACACAAAATAAAGGGGCGTAATACTCACAATACTCCACGTCCTCTCCCTAGTCAGGCCTCCATATATACTGTTCTCAGCTAATAGATATTGCAAGGCTGTTTGTAATCACTACTCAAGCCGATCCATAAGTATGTAGACACCCTCCCTAAACTCCTAGGACAGCCCTGACACGGAAGAGAGGCATGGCTACAAAGCAGGGCAAACACAGGAATAAGGCAGAACAGAAAACATGCAATGTACTGGATAAAGCAGGGGGAACTAAAGAAACAATCAAAACAATATATATACCCGAATGAACGCAAACACTGGAAGGAGTCCATATCTCAGTTCATATTACAGCCCACACTGGGCTGCATGTGACAGAGCCCCCTCCCTAAGCCCACCACACCGGGGTGGGCAAGAGAAGGGGCCTGGGGGTCGGAGGGGCCGAGAGGGGCCCTGGGTCTGGAGGGGCCGAGAGGGGCCCGGGGTCTGGAGGGACAGAGATGGGCCCGGGGTCTGGAGGGACAGAGACAGGCAATGGCACTGGGACAGGGGCAGGCAATGGCACTGGGACAGGGGCAGGCAATGGAACTGGGACAGGGGCAGGCACCGGGACCGAGCCAGGCACTAGCAAGGGGACTGGAGGAGGATCAAGGGAACGCACTGGCTCAGGGAAAAGGGCAGGCCCGGAAAGCGGGGCAGGTCCGGGGACAAAGTAAGGCTCAGGCTCGGGGACAGGCAGTTCAGGTGGCCGGGGGAGTGGCAGTTCAGGTGGCCAGGGGAGTGGCAGTTCAGGTGGCCAGGGGAGTGGCAGTTCAGGTGGCCATGGTGGCAGGGTGTCTGGGAGCCCTGGCTCAAGCAGGGTGTCTGGGAGCCCTGGCTCAAGCAGGGTGTCTGGGAGCCCTGGCTCAAGCAGGATGTCTGGGAGCCCTGGCTCAAGCAGGGTGTCTGGGAGCCCTGGTTTAAGCATGGCTAAGAGCCTTACTGGCCTGAAAAGTATGGGAAATGCCAGCCCGTATGTGAGGGAGCCTGGGTTCTGAAGGAGCTGGCAGAGCTAATCGAGCTAATACTGGAGCTGGTCTCTATGCTAGGGAAAGTAGCCTGGGATCTGGAGGAGCTAGCGGGACTAACAAGCAATTGAGGAGGCCTACCCAGTGGAACAGCACCCTGGATCTTGTTGAGGAGGAGGTTCCAGGCCTGTCGCACGTCCTCCCTCTCGTTCACCTCGTCATCCCAAGAGGAGTCCTTCTCCTCGCCCTCGGAGACCCAGTAGTCCTCTTCCCCGTCAACGAGCTCCTCATCTGAGCTATCCACGTCCCACATGGACGCGATGTGTAGTCGCTCTGCAGGCCGCTTACTTCCAACCATGTCTCCCCCAACAGAGAGAGAGAGCCCCGCTCGCTAGGTGGCCTCGGTCCTTCGGTAAGGTGGAGAATTCTGTCACATTGTGTCGTATGGAGTGAAGGAGAGAGACCCAAGACAGTAGATGCGGAACAATGCATGTCGGTTTATTGTTGTGTCTCCCAACACGGTACGGAAATGGCAGTATGGAGTGTAACAATACACGGACCCAAACTCACTTAAGACTATACTTCGTGCTCTTACAGTGACATGAACACTCAACAACTAAACAAGAGACAGATAGACCACGTAGCTGCCGACATAAACTCGTATATGTACGTACCGTCCCTATGTAGCTTGGCAAGGTGTAGGAGAATGACAATAATGTAGCTAGACACAAAACGAAGGGGCGTAATATCCACAATACTCCACGTCCTTTCTCTAGTCAGGGCTCCATATATACTGTTCTCAGCTAATAGATATTGCAAGGCTGTTTGTAATCACTACTCAAGCCGATCCATAAATATGTAGACACCCTCCCTAAACTCCTAGGACAGCCCTGACAAGGAAGAGAGGCGTGGCTACAAAGCAGGGCAAACACAGGAATAAGGCAGAACAGAAAACATGCAATGCACTGGATAAAGCAGGGGGAACTATAGAATCAAACAATCAAAACAATACATATACCCAAATGAACGTAAAGACTGGAAGGTGTTGCAATCGGTCCCATTCCGTCACAAAGACTTCGCTCCGGATTCCCGGAGTATTGACTCTGGCCTTCTCTATGTTATATGTATGTCTGCTAGTCGCGCACTAGGTGCGTCCTCTAGTTTTCTTTATGTTTTACGCACACAGGTGTCGCTCCTTATTTCTGATTAGGTTTTTCTAAAAAGTGTATATATAGTTGGGTTAGCCAACATACAGTGTCGTTTATTAAATGCTGTTACCAGTTGTTGAGACTGTGATCTTTCAAGACCCTGCTTGTGAAGAATAAAAGACATCAACTTGCATCTGCTTCCTCTCCTTATACAACTCTAGACGAAACCTTAACAGAATAAATGACCTTTTCCAATGGAAGCAGCAGGAAAGGAAGGCTTCAACGAAGCACTAGGGGAGCGAGACCGGGTTCTCCATCAACACCATAACCAGCTCGCCAACCTGGAGGTCGCGATGGAGGAAGTGCTTGGCCGGCTTCGGCAGTTGGACACAACCGACACCTCACCACCCAGCTGTCCCAGTCCCGAGCTCCCCTCCAGCCCAGCCACGGGAGGACTCGATCTGGCCCTACCGGAGCGCTATAACGGAGACCCGGATAGATGCCGCAGTTTCCTGTTACAGTGCAGGCTCCATTTCGCGCAGAAAGCTAACAGCGGGATTTCTGACCAGACCCGCATCGCTACCATGACGTCACTCCTAACCGGGAAAGCCTTGGAATGGGCGACAGCACTATGGGAGGGACAGGAGGATATCACCAAGGATTACGCCGGCTTCACTGCCTTATTCCGAGCCGTCTTTGACCACCCCCCAGCCGGGAAAGAACGGGGCGATCGGCTACTCCACATCAAACAGGGTACGCGAACCGCAGCTGATTACGCGCTGGAGTTTAGGACCCTATCCGCGGGTAGCGGTTGGAACGAGGTGGCTCTCCTCTCATTATTCCGGGAGGGCTTACGTGAAGAAGTGAAGGTGGAGTTGGCCTGCAGGGACGACCAGGCAACGTTGGATCAGCTGATCCATATGGCGGTGAGGCTGGACAGGCTGCTAAGCGCCCGACGCAAACCAGGTGTGCGCACCGCCACACCCGCGGTATGCCTAGAAGGGGAGGAGGCCATGGAGATGGGTTCTACGCGCATTTCATCAGCAGAGAGGACACGGCGCCTCCGACAGGGGCTATGCCTGTACTGTGGAATGGAGGGACACGTCGTCGCCCACTGTCCTAACCAACGAGGAGCGACTCGGCGGCAAGACCATACCTCTGCACCCGGACTCCAGGTAGGACTAAGTGTTTCCAGCCTAGTCAAGTCACATACTGTCATGAGTATTGATGCTTCATTAACCGATTACCCTGTTGCAAGTCCTCTCTCCGTCCTGATTGATTCAGGTTCCGCAGGGAATTTTATAGCCATCGTCCCCTCGGAATATCGAGACCTACGGGAGGTGTTCTCGAGGACCAAGGCGGCCCGTCTTCCACCCCACAGGACTGGCGATTGCGCAATAGAGCTCTTGCCTGGAGCGGTTTTGCCTCACAGCCGTGTGTATCCCCTGTCAGTCAAGGAGACGGAAGCCATGGAGACGTACATCCAGGAGAGTGTTGCGCAGGGGCACATTAGACCATCCACTTCTCCTGTCTCCTCCAGCGTTTTCTTCGTCACGAAGAAGGATGGAGGACTTCGGCCCTGTGTGGATTACCGCGCTCTTAACAACGTTACCGTTAAATACAGGTACCCTCTACCTATTATTCATGCAGCTGTGGAGACCATGAATGGCGCAACCTGTTTTACGAAGTTAGATCTCCGCAGCGCTTACAATCTAGTCCGCATCAGAGCGGGGGACGAATGGAAGACTGCTTTCAGCACATCCTCAGGCCATTATGAGTATCTTGTCATGCCATATGGTCTGTCTAACGCCCCATCTGTCTTCCAGGCATTCATAAATGACATCTTTCGTGACCTCCTGTTTCGTAGCGTGGTGGTATATACAGATGACATTTTAATATACTCCCCGACACTGGAGATGCATATCACACATGTCAGAGAGGTGTTGTCCCGGCTATTGCATAACAATATATATGTGAAAGCAGAAAAATGCCTGTTCCATCAGCCGTCTGTGTCATTTCTGGGATACAGGATCACGACCACCAGCCTGGAGATGGAGGTGGAGAAGGTGGAGGCAGTTAAGTCGTGGCCCACTCCAACGACCGTCAAAGCCCTCCAAAGGTTCTTAGGCTTCGCCAATTATTATAGGCGATTCATCCGATCCTTTGGGACAATAGCTGCTCCTCTGATGTCACTACTGCGTGGGGGTCCTCGCTGTCTTCCCTGGTCACGCCAAGCTGAAGTGGCATTTCAGTCATTGAAGGAGAGGTTCACATCGGCACCCATACTAAAACACCCTAACCCGGAACTCCCCTTCATCGTGGAAGTGGACGCGTCTGAAGTGGGCGTGGGGGCCGTCCTGTCCCAGTGGCAAGGTAAGCCTCAGAAACTCTACCCTTGTGCATTTCTGTCCAGGAAGCTGAGTACGGCGGAATGAAACTATGGAGTGGGGGACAGGGAACTACTGGCGGTGGTGGAGGCCCTGAAGAGATGGAGGCACTGGCTGGAGGGGGTCAGGCACCCGTTCCTGATATGGACCGACCACCGCAACCTCGAATATATCAGAGCGGCAAAACGGCTGAACTCCAGGCAAGCGAGGTGGGCTTTGTTCCTCACGCGTTTTGAGTACACCATTTCCTTCCGCCCAGGATCGAAGAATGTGAAGGCAGATGTCCTGTCCCGTGTCCACAGTGTGACAGAGAGGGAGGATACTGACATCCCCTTAGTTCCTGCGGCACGCATCGTGGCTCCCATACAGTGGCGGGTGGATGACGACATACGTCGGGAACTGGTAACGTCTCCTCCTCCTTCTAATTGTCCCGTGGGGCTTCTTTACGTTCCTCCTGGTTACAGGGATCGCCTCCTGGTCTGGGCACACACGCTGCTGACTTCTGGCCACCCGGGAAGACAACGTACCTTGCAGGCACTCCGGGGAAAATACTGGTGGCCGTCCATGGCCGTGGACGTCAAGAGGTATGTGTCATCATGCGCTGTCTGTGCCCAGTGTACCAGTCCCCGTCATCTCCCTTACGGTAGGCTACACCCGCTGCCTATTCCCCAACGGCCATGGTCCCATCTCTCGGTTGATTTTATCACTGATCTTCCGGAGTCCGCCAAGAATACTGTTGTGCTCGTAGCGGTGGACAGGTTTTCCAAATCATGCAAACTGGTTCCTTTCCCTAGTTTGCCTACAGCCCTCCAAACAGCTGACGCCCTGTTCACGTTCGTCTTCCGGAACTACGGCCTGCCTGAGGACATCGTGACCGACCGCGGACCGCAGTTCACCTCGAGGGTGTGGAAGGCGTTCATGGCTCGTCTAGGGATAGCCGTCAGCCTCACTTCAGGATTCCATCCTCAGTCGAACGGGCAGGCGGAGAGGACGAACCAGGAGATTGGACGATTCCTGCGGTCCTACTGCCGGGATCAACCTGGTGGTTGGGGGGGATGTGTTGCCGTGGGCGGAATATGCATTAAATTCCTTACGGCATTCCTCAACTAATATAACGCCCTTCCAATGCGTCCTAGGTTTCCAACCTGCGTTAGCGCCCTGGCATCCTGGCACATCCCTGATACCTGCTGTCGACGACTGGTTCCGGAGGGTGGAGGACTTATGGAATGCTGCCCATACCCGCCTCCAGCGTGCGGTGAGACGCTCTCAGGTCCAGGCAGATAAGCACAGGATGACTGGCCCTGTGTTTCGGCCCGGGGACAGGGTTTGGGTCTCTACGCGGGACATGTTTATGCGCCACCAGTGTCGGAAATTGTCCCCTAAGTTCATCGGGCCGTATCCCATTGTCCGGCAGGTCAATGATGTGTCCTATACACTGCGTCTGCCCAGGCATGTCAAGCTCTCACCCACTTTCCACATTTCCCTTCTCAGGCCAGCGGTACCGGGTCCCCTCGACGATGACCCACTGGATGGCGTGCCACCTCCCCCTTTGTCCATCGACGGCGACCTGGCTTATTCTGTGCGGATGGATTCCAGACGGAGAGCGGGTCGGTTGCAGTATCTGGTCGACTGGGAGGGGTACGGGCCGGAGGAGCGCAGTTGGATTCCCGCAGATGACATCCTCGACCCTTCCCTGTGCGCCGATTTCCACCACCTGCATCCTGACCGTCCCGGTCCGCGTCCTCGTGGGCGTCCCCGTGCCCAGCTGTCCTCTTCCGCGGCTGGAGCCGCTCCTCATGGGGGGGGTACTGTTGCAATCGGTCCTGTTCCGTCACGAAGACTTCGCTCCGGATCTCCGGAGTATTGACTCTGGCCTTCTCTATGTTATATGTATGTCTGCTAGTCGCGCACTAGGTGCGTCCTCTAGTTTTCTTTATGTTTTACAGGTGTCGCTCCTTATTTCTGATTAGGTTTTTCTAAAAAGTGTTTATATAGTTGGGTTAGCCAACATTCAGTGTCGTTTATTAAATGCTGTTACCAGTTGTTGAGACTGTGATCTTTCAAGACCCTGCTTGTGAAGAATAAAAGACATCAACCTGCATCTGCTTCCTCTCCTTTTACAACTCTAGACAAAACCGTAACAGAAGGAGTCCATATCTCAGTTCATATTACAGCCCACACTGGGCTGCATGTGACAATGTTAGGTAATACTAACATGGCATAGTGGTGTGGAGGTATGATAGGTAATACTAACATGGCATAGTGGTAGGGAAACACGCGAGCTAAAAAAGCAAAAATAATACTAACATGACACATCAATATTTTTGTTAACCAATCAAAGATCACTGTAGCTTCCAGCCCCTACAAGATTTGCAGTTGATACCTGGCACCCTCTAGCATGCTTATTATGTTGATACGCTACAACTCACTCACTATGTGTGTTTAAAATTACATATAAACCCTTCAATCACATTTGACAGTAGATCTAACTTTTGTCTCTCACTCTGTGGTTGTATCATGACATACTTTACTGTTGCAAAATGGATTATGGTCATTGTGGTCTAGTTATAGTACCAATTCCTCTGCACTGAATAAGAGCATTTGCTAATGAAACTACAACTCCCTAAAGCCTAGTATCCCACTTAGTTTGTTGCAATCCACTCTTTAGAGGTATTGTTTTGCTATGTAGAACTGAGCTAAGGAAAACAGCAGACAGAAATTGACTGAGATAATGGTTAAATTAATTATTTAATCATAGTGAAGAAAACACAATTTCCGTTAATCGCTCAGCACTATCTTCCACAATCACCTCTAAAATTAATCTAGAGTTGAAAAATAGGAAATAATATTTTATGTGTGTGGGAAAAGCCAAGTGACAATCCCTGGCAGTGTCTAATCCTGTACTTGAGGGTATCACGTTAACCAATGCCATGGTAACCAATTCCCTGAGACTGCATTCGATCACACTCATTTACAAGGTTAACACTGTACTGTGGCTAGTACTGACCTGAAGCAGAGTCAGTGGCATGTTTCAATAGCCATTTTAATTAAAATCAATGATGCAGATATGTGGCAGGTACCTCATACGCTACCATTGCATGCTTGGTGTTATTTTTTCATTAAAATGAGACATCTACTGTGCTGATGTTGACATGAAGGTGCATTGTTGATTTATGAATTTATAAAGCCAAAATGTAATAGGCATACAGAAGCACCTTGACATTTCAAAACAGTTTATGTGAACATCGCTAAAGGTGAGCAACACCACATGACAACAGTCTGTGTTGTAACCAGATTTTTGTTTTCTGCATTTTAGTTTTTAATTACATTGTCCAAGGCAACAATGACTAGAGTTAGATTTTTCCTAAAAGAGAAACAAAAATTCCAGAGTGTGGGTTTTCTAGGAAGTCAAATCAACAAATCATGAGGTAGACATTTTAGGAAAATCACCATTAGAAATTTGAAATTGATGTTTGCTAGTAAATATTTTTCGGAGCTTTTAGTGGATACAAAGTGTTTGGCAAAACATACATGTGTTTAAACAGCCAGAAACAAAAGGTGCCAGTATTTTCTCTTGCCTCATATTCATTTTCTAATTGCATTTTTATATGCCTTGTGTGTATAGCAAAAATAGCAATTTCGACTTTACTTGTGGAGGGCTTTGTAACTACTACCCCAAAGTTACTGGGGGGATAGAGCTTTGTCGATGTAGATTAATTCAACTTAGAGAAAACAAACTTGATAAAATAAGGTTTACCTTACAATTTCTATGATTTTCATTTAGAAATAATTGAGTGTTTGGATCAGCAATTTCATTTTGATCTATCAAATATCTGAAGAACACAGTAACATTTTGGTAGTGAAATGAGGTTCATTGGATTAATAGAAAATGTGCAATATGCATCAAAATGAAATTAGACAGATGCATAAATTTGGGCACCCTCGTCATTTTGTTGATTTGAATACCTGTAACTACCTAGAACTGATTAACTGGAACTGGAACACATAATTGGTTTGGTGAGGTCATTATGCCTGAAACTTCATAGACAGGTGCATCCAATCATGAGAAAAGGCATTTAAGGTGGCCAATTGCAAGTTGTTTTTCTCTTTGACTCTCCTCTGAAGAGTGGCAACATGGGGGCCTCAAAACAACTCTCAAATGACCTGAAAACAAAGATTGTTCAACACTATGGTTAAGGGGAAGGCTACAAAAAGCTATCTCAGAGATTTAAGTTTTCAGTGTCCATTGTGAGGACCATAGTGAGGAAATGGAAGACCACAGGCCAAGTTCTTGTTAAGGCCAGAAGTGGCAAGTAAAGTAAAATATCAGAGAGGCAAAGGCAAGGGATAGTGAGAATGGTCAAAACCAGCCCACAGACCACCTCCAAAGTCCTACAACATCATCTTGTAGCCGATGGTGTCCCTGTACATCGTTCAACAATTCAGCGCACTTGGCACAAGACTAAGCTGTACGGGATAGTGATGCGGAAGAAGCCTTTTCTGCACACATGCCACAAACAGTGTCGCTTGAGGTATGCAAACACACATTTGGACAAGCCAGCTTCATTTTGGAAGAAAGTGCTGTGGACTGATGAAACAAAGGTTGTTTGGTCATAACAAAGGGGCATTATGCATGGCGGCAAAGAACACAACGTTCCAAGACAAACACTTGCTACCCACAGTAACATTTGGTGGAGGTTCCATCATGCTGTGGGGCTTTGTGGCCAGTGCCGGTACTGGGAATCTTGTTAAAGTTGAGGGTCACATGGATTCCACTCATATTCCACAGATACTTGAGAATAATGTAGAGGAATCAGTCACAAAGTGGAAGTTATGCCGGGGCTGGATATTTCAACAAAACAATGACCCAAATGCTGAAAATCTAGACTGGCATTCATGCAGAGGGACATGTACAATGTTCTGGAATGGCCATCCCAGTCCACAGACCTGAATATCATTGAAAACCTGTGGGGTGATTTGAAGCGGGCTGTCTGTGCTCGGCAACCATCAAACCAAACTGAACCAGAGATGTTTTGCAAGGAGAAATTGTCCAAAAATCCTTCATCCAGAATCCAGACACTCATTACAGGCTATAGGAAGCATATATAGGCTTAGTATTATTTGATAGATCAAAGTGAAATTGCTGATCCAAACACCCAATTATTTATAAATAAAAATCATGGAAATTTTCAGGGGTGCCTAAACTTTTGCTTACCACTGTAATATGAACAGCTTCTCCAAGGACAATCTTCAATGGTAAACAGTTTAATTTGAGTTTTTCACTTTGTGGGAAGACGTTCCAAAATTGTGAGTTAGCTCATTCAAGTGAAATGCATTAATTCCTTTGAAACTCACATTATGAACTTTTCAATAAGAAACAAATGCTAACAAAGGATTTGCAGCTTTAACTTAAAGAAATTACAAGCCACGTGTGCATATATTCAGACTTCAATTGGATAACCGAATCAATTAGCAATGGATTATGGAATATACAGAATGTCGACAGTAAAGCCCTCAGCAAGGATGGACTGTAAACACTTCTAAGTTCTTGAAAAACTACAGCTATAACCTTTAGGTGGTCAGGCTTCACATTTCTTTAAAATGCGATAATTCATTTTAGGTGCAATTATTTTATTCTTATTTTATAATATTTTATTTAACATTATGTCTCTCAGAGTATAACTAACCAAATTAACTAAAGTTATCTGATCTATCTAGTAGAAGGAGTTAATTTCCACCTGATTCCTAGTTACAGTTTATTTTAAAGCAGGGTTCAGTTTTGCCTTGCTTTTGAAGGGCTCCGTCATACTAGTGTGTTCACTGAATATCTGATAAAATATACTTAGATATCTTGTATATCTGCTGAAACTTTGTATTTGAAATTTAAAAATTGTTTAAATCAATCAGAAATCTACATGCAGTATATTTTTTATACACACTGTGGGGTGGAAAAATAAATGAATCCAAAGTAAGTCTGATCTCTTGATAATTCCTTGTCGTTACTATTCTTACGAAATGTTTGAATGCTTAGAAGGTCAAAGTGTGCAGAGCAAAGCATGTCTCTATCCTAACAGTGTCCTTGAAAAGATGAAGACATTTCACAATGCGACACGTTTTTGTAAAGACGGAGAGAAAATAGGATTTAAAACGCCTGGGCCAGAATATACAGTATATTTCCTCATTCTGCGATAAAGTGGCCCATAATTGAGAAATAGACTTTTCTTTAAAAATATTATATTCATACTAAACAAATTAGAAAAAAACAGACGAGCTTAAAGCAAGGCACAGAGCTCCTAATCTAATAAATTGATTTGCAATATCCTTTAAACTGTGAACTGACAAATGTCTGCCGCCCCGTTGATGCTCTATTCCTTTCTGCCCTGCCACATTCTTGCTTCCTGCTGAATATAGCAAAGCACATTGGACAACAAAAGAATTCCCTGGCAGTTTATAAACTATTTCAGACTAACCAGGCAGTGACTAACCACTCTGCCACCTAAGGATTCAAAAGGCTGTGCTCAGAAGCTCTGTTTTACCATTTCTATTCTTTAACTAAAAAGCTTCAATTCGCCCGAGACAAGGCATTAACATCGCTTGCAAACGAAAAGCAGATTATCCTTGGATACCAACTCCCATGTTCTTGGATTGCTGGACAGCTGTACGGAAATGAACAATAAGCGGTTGACTTGGGGTCCGTGGCTAGCATCATCTGCACTGGCAGATTGCGGGAAAGAGAAATAAGATCCAATGACATCACAGGGCCATTATACCCACCATGCGACCCTCACTTGTGTAAAAAATAGAATTAATCTAAGGCCCAATAGACCCGCGGCTCATTCCTAAGTAGCATGTTTTTGTACAGGGAAAGATTTACCACCCATGGCTCCTTTCGGTGAAATATGTCTCCCCTTTCGCTAACACTCTAATACACACACACACATACACACACAAAAACAACAACAAGAAAAGGGAAAAAGACTGAATATCCGGTCGTCTACTGAGACTAACAAACAAGTCTTTTGGAATGTTTGAATAATCTCCCAAAAGTATTAATGGTTGTTTAAAGGTTTAACTGTTGTTGTGGTTCCAGTGTACCTCATGTCTGGTAGCAGGTGTACCTGACAAAACCCAGGCCTGAACAGGATTATTTCAGTAATCACACTAGAACACTGGATCTGGATCAGTCTCAAAAAGCTGAGGGGGGATGGGGGGCGGAGAACAACACTGGCACCACTCCTTCTTGGACCACATTAGATCATCAGGGACATTCTCTTTTGTCAAACATAAAAAATCTTCCTCTCAGTGCGTTTAATACATTCCACTTGACATTGGTAGGCTTTACTGATGTCCTAGCTGTCTTGGAGGAGAGGAGTTCTTCTGGATTTGGCCAGTTGAATTGGCCTCTATCTCCACCATGGCAGAAGGCAGGCACCAGGGATTTCATGGCTATTTGCCCATGGTGGTTCTATACTTGCTTCCATTTCTTTCCTCAATGCCCCGCATGGGTAGTATTTCTATTTCTCATAACCAATGCCCGAGTCTTCATTCTCATTGATTCACACAGACAACATTTGTATGAATTCTCTGTGAAAGAAAAAAAAGCAGAGATCAATGTAACCCTTTCATAGGCCACTGTGAGAAGACTGCAGCTGATCTGCTATGTGGAAGGCCCATCTGCTTTCATGCGTACAAATAACTTATCTCTGATTGTGGTCTTTGTAATGCCTCGCGGACATCACATGCCGATCACCGTAACCACAATTTTTAAGGGAATGAAAATCCTCTTGCACTGTGCATTGTTTAACAAGACAGAAGAAGAGATGTGTAAGAGGTTACAAATACAAGCTTATGGGAAGTCGTAAGATGCATGATACCTGCTCAACCCAGCAGCATAGAGCCCTGTATTCCACTGCTGCTTGCTTCTAAAGCTAAGCAGGGTTGGGACTGGTCAGTCCCTGGATGGAAGACCAATGCTGCTAGACATGGTGTTGGAGGGCCAGTAGGGGGCACTCTTCCCTCTGGTCTGAATGCATTCTCAATGCCCCAGAGCAGTGATGGGGACATCTGCCCTGCGTAGGGTGCCATCTTTCGGAATGGTTCCGTTAATCGGATGTCCTGACTCTCTGTGGTCACTAAAGATCCCATGGCGCTATTCATAAGAGTAGGGGTGTTAACCCCGGTGTCCTGGACACATTTCCAATCTGGCTTTAATACCATCATGTTAACCTAATCATCCCCAGCTTTCAATTGGCTCTTAGATCCTCCCCCCACTTCTCCCCAGGCCGCTGCTGCAAATGAGAATCTGTTCTCAGTCAACTTGCCTGGTAAAATAAAAGTAAACTAAACATAATGCATTATAACTGCAGGTTTCAAAGTGTTCCAGAATGTTCCCAATAACTTTGTGTGATGCCAGGGCGATAAGGAGCTAAACTGAAGAGGTTAAGCGTATTCTAATAAAGCTTCCAAACCTGGTTCCCTCCAGACCTACTCATTATTTTCCCTTTTAGCAATGGTTGGATGTAGTGGAATATGGTGCCATTTGATACTCAGCCTGAGTGTAGTGAATCTCCATCTCTTTCTCTTGCTCTCTCTCTCCACAGCCAAGGCAGTTATCCTGGCCAGCCCAGCCACAGCTGTGACATGCCTCAACCTACTGTGGTTCTGCGTGTCTCTCTAGCCTCTGTCAGACGTGGCCTTTTTTGTTGTTCATCACATTTTTCTTGCCCCCTTATGTAAAACATCAATTGAAAGGTTGTCCTGTGCTGCCTGCCCCGTGAATCATGCTTATAAATATCCCAGCATGCCAGGGCTCTGTGATTATTCCCAAGCTGCACCGCAGTCAGACGAGACACGATGGAAAATCAAAAATAGTTTCAACCTGTGTTCTCACACGAGGGCAGTGCAGCTGGGGTGTGTCGGAGACCCGGGGACCACAGCACCCACTAATGTAACGTTTGACTGCCAAACAGATCTACAGGGAATATGCAGTGTCATCTCCGTATCCATATCCTCTCTCCAATAGGACGACACGGACCACAACTTCCCACCTTTGCACTGTTCGTGCACATGAAAACACTCTTTTGGTTCAGCTTGCAAAAGCAATACCCATTCTAATTACAGAGATGAGTAAAGTAAAACAGTCTTTGTCTGGTTGTTTTAACACCCCTTCTCCAAACACTAAAGATGGTTTAAACAAAACAAAAAATCATAGGTTGCAAACAAACTGAGTAAATGGGGGTCACATGACATTAGTTTGGAGAGAATCGAGAAGGAAGCGAGCGATGTGACAATGACGGATGAGCAGATGTGTTCCAGACCACTGGACATCAGTGACTGGGTTGTTATGTGCTGTGTAACCCCATTTCCTGGCTGCAGTTGGCCTTCCCTGCTCCCATCAGCCACTGGACAATTCCAGGCCACTGGTTCCACCGCAGAGGTCAAAGGTCACAGGAGCTGGATGGAAAGAGGAGGGAAAGGCTGCACTCAGAACAGCCGTGTGGGACTAGACATCTACAATGTGTCATTAATGGCACTCCACTCCCTACGTAGCACACTACTTGTGACTAGAGCCCTCTGGAGCTAAATCAACCTAGATACCCTGGCTGTAGTTATGCAACCCAGACATAGTATATAGAAAGAGACTGACAACTTCTCTCTGTAGCAGGCCAGAAGATAGTCGAACAGGAACTGTGTGGTGGGGGCCTTATTATATATTCACTACAACATCACTGGCCATTCTAAATTGATCACATGTGAACTTCCTGTAGATTTCAGGTAAAAAAATTAAAATTAAATATGAATCTATTTTAATTTGCCAGTTTTATTACCATAAATGAAAAGGTGGGAAAAAAAACTTTGCTTAAAACTGGTTCAGTTAACATAAGAAAAATATAAACTAGAAAACAAATTATATACTATGTGATATTGTAATGTTGCGAATGTTGAGATCATTAATTTATCCAATAATTTCTGCAGTGTTTTTGTCTCTACTTTAGCCACTGATTGTTTTTTCTACAGACATTTTAAAACGTGATATTTTGAAATCCTAGTGGTGGCTCAGGACAAAGAAAATAAACTGAAATAGACAGGGGAAATAATAACACCATACCATATTGGCTCTACATTTGAATCCTGATGTTTCTGACCGTTAGTTTACATTTCAACATATCTAAAATCTCAACACTGTTTTGCAGAACTAAACAGTTACAGTGAACCATTCCCTTTCGCCTTTTGGCAGGACTTGTCATTTGTGTACATGGCCTCCAGTGTTGTTTTAGGCACTAATCCAAAGCCACTCTGGAAGGTATGTGGTTTTGCAGAAAGAATAAACAGCCATTGCCTTTAACTCCCACGTCTTTCTTGGACAGTCGTCTCTGCTCTTCTCCACCCTGCCAACTCTAGCAGTGCATCCCAAAACACACCCTACTCCTTTCTCATTGCACTATTTTCGACAAGATCCCTGTTGAAAGTAGTGCACTGTACAGTATAAGGAATAGGGTGCAATTTGGGAGTACAAAGCAAAAAAAAAAGCACACAAAACACATACTTTGGGGAAATTAAAAAGCGAAGGAATGGAACGAGAACTGAAATAAGGTTACAACCAACTAACAAACCCAAGGCTACTTTAAAACACAACACCGGTCAGCTAAAGACGATAGAAGACAAATGGTTTGGGCAGTGTGATCATGTGTTTCTTCTGTCTATTCCAAAGTGGCATTCTAAAGGGTATTCACTACAAGTGAGGGTATGAACCTTAATTGAGGATGGCCTTAGATTATTGTCTGGACTGGAGTAAATGGAATTAAACACATTAAACACAATGTAAAATATCATTGCATTTCCTTAATTTTAACCATTAATATATGAGCTAATTCTCCTCTGTTAAGATTCACTGCACTCCACTTTTCCCTACATGTCCCTAAAGGACATGGGGACACAGGGCATACATACAGACTCAGGGGCCAGTTGTCCATTGTCTGTATCAGGGAGAAAAAAAGACTTGATGGTATGGGAAGAGCACTTCACATAATGCCTGTAGAAATACTGTACCATATTTCTGTCCAGCTAATGAATACATTTCCAAAACAATGCAAGCAGACAGAAACAAACTGTGAACACAAACCCGGCTCATAAGTCACACCTGATCTTGGAGGGGATTTCTTGAGAAGCTTGATGTTGCAGGATATCCAGTGTACAGCAATATAAATGCAGAGCTGGAGGCTTGGGGTGCATTAGGTTTTGTTTTGTGGCACATCTTAGATATCCAGGTGACGAACATTAGTAGTGAACTCCAAGTGCAACTTGGATACGCTCTACGGTGCTGTTCAGTGGATGGTCACGTCATATTGTCTCCATGTATTCTTCATAAGCAGAGCTGTTGCCAGGTTCATCTAGGTCCTCCAGCTGTAGTAACATAAACCTAGGTATGCAATGCCAGTCAAACAGACCCAATCCAGCCTCTAGGGACAAGGTACAATTTCAGATCTTAACTGGATCAGATTCAGGTAGTGAGTTACTGTAGGTATATCACGCCCACATGAGCCTGTAGAACCTAAAGCCTGTAAAGGTTCAGACTTTATTAAATTACCTGGGCTGGCAGGGTAACCGAGTGGTTGGGTACTTGACTGGTGTCGGAAACCTCTCTGGTTGTATTTCCTCAAAACACCAAGGTGAGAGTTTTGTCGTTCTATCCGTGAGCAGGAGAGTTAGCCTTAATTGCTCCCAGGTAATTGCTGCAATAGGAATTGGTTCTTAGTCAATTTGCCTGGTGTGTTCGCACATTTGTGTATATGTGCTGTGTGTGCATGTTTCTGTGCGTGTGGTGTGTTTGCATGTTTGTGTGCGCCAGCAGCAAAATGAAGCACAGGGACGGAAAGCTCCCGGGTAGGGAAAACGAGAGCTGTACAAATCCACTCTGACAGATTCCACACTACCTGGGCCTTATTGGTCATGTCAATGATTGCATTGTCTTAGACTGACACATAACTGCTTCTGGCAGGCGTGTGGTAGACATCTACACACACACAGACTTGTCATGGATTGGATATGTGGTGCAGCAAATACAGCGCAGTTTCACCTGTTTAAGAGACAGTTAGCGGAGTTGGCAGGGATGTCGGTGAGACGGTGAGCGGAGCACATCATAAGGCGAGCATCTTGCCCGGAGAGTCTGAATGAGACCATGAGGAGCACATCTCAGCTCACCTTACAACAGCGCTGCAGGACGGAGACAAGCAGGCCAAGGCCCGCCTCTCGGAGCACAAGTGCTAATCTGGGATCAGTTGTCCTCTGTGACTCGGGCCATATAATCTGTCTCACAGTGAGTCTACGATGGTCCTAGATCACCACTCCCACTCATTTCCCCTGAAGGATGTTAATCCGCATCATCTACAGAGGAAAAAATGAAGGTGTGCTGAGTTGTTAAGCATTATGAGACCATCAAGCAGCACATCTGAGGGAGGAATTAATAGTTAAAGGCCTATTCTATTCCCCCGCATAGACCTGCCTCTAACATTGTTCTTTTAAATGCCAGCCAATTGAGATGTCTGTCGGATATTAAACACAAGGTATTTAATGCATCGTTCTCCTTCATTTATTGTTTGCTTTTGATGGAGTTTTCTTCAAAGGAAATGAACCTTACATCAGTAGATCATTTGTGCCCAGCCCCCTTATTTTAGATCTGTCGTTCAGAGGCGCACCCACCACCATCAACCCACCTTATTTGAGTGCTGATCTACTTTACCTTTAGGAGCTGAGGTAACTGAACGTATTAACAACAGAGAGAAAACAGGAGATTCTCCTCAAACAAGTGAAATATTCCTCTCCCCAGGAGACTTAGCAGGAGAAGAAAAAACATGAGTGCTAAGTATTAATGCAGTCTCTTTGAAGCCGGCCTCTCTTCTCACAGTCCTGTTATCCCCATTTACATTTTAACTGAAACATCACATTTGTCAGAATTAAATTGTGCATCTAAGATCGAAGGGGGAACACGGTGCATGTCTATCACTGAGGCAAAGAGAGAAGGGGAGACAGAGCAAAAGGCCCAATTAGACTTGTTTTGAACTGGAGTGTGTTCAAAGACGATAGGATGAAGTGAAGAAAGCGAGAGAAAGAGGTGTGCAGAAAGAGATGTATGACACATTAACTTAGCCCCCTCTAGTGGTCAGTCAGAGCACTATTTTGACATATTCGATCGGCGAAGCCACACACCTACTAAAAGGTAAAACAATGTTAAATAATTAGACCTACTAATAGGTTTAGTATTTATTTCGTTAAATATAGTTGGTTACTGCAAATACAGTTTCATATACAACCATGTGGGCATCATGCATCAATGCCAAACAAAATCAACCACACAAAAAATGTAGTCAGTGAGTAAAAAAACAATAAGTTATATCGGAACTTTCAGCAGGATTATTTCAGTGGTACTTTTGTATGAATCATGCACTCATCTTCTACCCCCTGTAAGAGAAGATCGACTTGTCATTGACTTGTGAATATGACTTGTGAATATGAAGGAAGAACTCGTGACTGTAAGGAAATGCAGCAATTGATAATATTCTAGATAATAGATAATATTCTATTTTAACATCAAGAAAGCCCAATACCATAATAGGAGTAAAAGACGTATACTAAAATTATCCACTAGAAAACAATGTACTTGTTCCATCAGTAATATTTTGCAATTAATCACATGATTAATATGGTTTTAAGCACACAATGAGACAGTGACAAATTATATTACCACATTTGCGATCCTGAAAATGATAATTGTTCAATGAACATCTCATTTGTCAAGACGAGCGGCATATAAACGTCGACATGCGGGTTTAACTCCAGTTCACTCCCATAAAATAATGCAGTCATAACAATAATAGCAAATATAATTGTACGTTTTTATATGCCGGCTAAGTGTGTTTCATTATGTCACAATACAGTCATTACAGTACAATACCGAGAGGTCCTAATAAGAAAGTCACTGTGGTATCAGATCACATATTTCAACCACAAGGAAATGGCTGTAACTTCAACTCTAAGGCCTACGGAATATTTTTTATTATAAAGGGTATAGCCCTTCCTGGGATCTAACACAGTGATGGTGCGTGACACTTTAGCCGAGAAAGGCCATGTGCACTAGGAATGTTCAGAGAAGCTTTAAACATACAATTTAGAATACAGGTTGCAATAGAGCGTAGGCACATTTAGGAAGGACCCAACGGTGAGATAAATAATATTCATTAATCTAAGAATAAAATGAGAAAAACAAGGTCATCCTGCATGAGTGCAGCTACATTTGTTTAAGCCCTTATACATGTCTGATGATAAAGAGAGAGAAAGATCAAGGTCCCTCTGTGTTAAAGAGGCTGTAGTGGCTGTGGCCCTAGCCCAGCAAAGAGCCCAGGGACTTGGGTAGAGGGGGCTGATATGAGCCTAAGGTCCCCTGGTACTGTGCTAATGAGTTTTGCTCCCGCTCCTACCATGTTTCATTCTCTTTCTCAAGAATGTTGAGAAAGTCACACACAGTCACACAAACACAAAGACAGTGACACACAGAAGCATGGTATCGCACGCATTCACATACACACCCAGAGACACACGGCTCACAAGTGGTCTTCTATAACATGCATCTGCATTCATGCACACCCCACAACCGCAATCTCCCAATCTCCATTGGCTCAGGGTTATCCACCAGAGTGCAGTAAATAAGATTTTCTAGAATTACCAACACTTACAATACAATGGCCAATAATGTCTTCCTGAGAAAGAAACAAATTGAATTCGTTTTTATTCTAGTCAAAGAAATCAGCTCCCCATAATTGCCACGAAGAAAATTTGCAAACTGTATCATTTTTGGGTCCATTTTGACTAATGATATTGTAATAAGATGCCTTGCAATAGGAAAATATAATTACATGCATTAGTTTGTCTAAGCATTTATAAGATCACAGATCCATCAGCTGTTCAAAGCTCATCACGGAATCCATACATCACTGTCCAAACTGGTTTGATGATGGAGAATGTGTTCATTTGTTAGCTTAGTTTAGAAGATGGTGACTCACATTCATTTAGCCTTTAATAGAGAGGAATAGTTATGACAGCACCATTACAAAATGCAAAGGTTTCAGACAACACACTTTGCCTTTTGGCAACTTCATAAGATTTAGCATTTAGACGTTTAGATGATTGCAAGAAATGGGAATATAAATGTGCTGAACACTATACTACAGATTTATTACTACTAATTCAATGACACAGCATGTATGCTCAATCGGTAGGGGATGGCACTCATAATAACAGGTTTGTGGGTTTGATTCCCAGAGGGAACGGTATATAAAAGTAAAGATCTTGATCTCTATTTCCCTTCAAACCAACAAGAGGTCTAGGTGCTGTCACCTACTGTATGGTCTGGTGGTTGTCCCCTGCCTAGCTCCTGTTCTCTTCCTGTTAATGCTCAATACTACCACAGCAGAGTCCTTTGCATCGTGAATTTGCATTCTGTTGCTGGGTTGTGTGGTTGTTCCACCTACAGTAGTTAATGTATCTGAAAACAAGTGCATTAACTGGAAGTCAGAACCCAGTCACTGACACAAAGACACCTATCTCCCGTCTTCTTCTTGGTCTCTTGTCCTCTCATGTCCTCTAAGGTCCTTTCATATCCTTTCCTAATCTCTCATGTTCTCTCATGTCTTTTTTCTTGATCTCATGTCTTTTCATCTGCTCTCCACTTGTCCTCTCATGTCCTCTCCTTTCCTTCCATGTCCTCTACAGTCCTCTCATGTCCTCTCATTCTTCTCATGTATTATTCTGTCCTCTTCTGTTATTACTCAACAGTAAATTATGTACACTAAAGACACGGTACAGTACCACATGTCAAATTGACCATTTCGCCGAGAGGAGTCGTCATGCAGTTCTCCTGTGTTACGTGTTGAACCGTATTTAAGTGAGGTCTCCTGTCATTAATAAACAGATGGTTTACTGTTGGGTGTTGAATGTTCCTTTATCAGTTATTACACATTTTGAGGATTTACAGTTGTAAAATAAGTATGACATTATGAGATCCAGGGCCAACCTATAACTCAAATGCTACTTAGCTTCAATATATTTGTATGTTTACATACAAAATTCTGAAATTTCACTGGGTATCTTTGCTTCTCTTAAAAAAAACATCCAGCCAATATTAAAAAATGAACTCTTGTCCATCAGATTACATCAATCAAAGGGCATTTTATCCTTGTTTTATTTAATGGCTTATAAGAGAGTGACAAGACAAATGCAATTAAAAAGAAGACATTTGCAGTAATTGCTCTTAAGAAGCCCATGAAAAACTGATGCTGTAGTGTAGTGTGCAGCTTGAACGCACACCATTATAGTTTTCAGTCATGGCGTCTCAAACTCTTAATGGACATTAAACACTGAACAGAAGAAATATACAAGTACAATTGAGTTAGCAGGCACTTACTGGGAAAATGTGCCCAATACATTTGCGTAACAACACATAAATGTCATAGAGATTACATGTCATTAGCAAGAGAGTATGGATTCCATTTATTGCCTTTAATGGTGTCTTTTAAAAACATGGTTAGTACAGTATTTATAGATAATGTACGTTTTCCTGTCCCTCTACACCAAGAAACCTGCTTATTCAATTATCTTTTTTCAAAGCAAGAAAAATCTCTTTTTCGATTTCCTTTAGCTATCATCTCATTAGCTTTGCGAAGATGTTGGGCTGCCATTGGATTCATGCT
This sequence comes from Umbra pygmaea, assembly GCA_016801145.1. Classification (NCBI taxonomy): domain Eukaryota; kingdom Metazoa; phylum Chordata; class Actinopteri; order Esociformes; family Umbridae; genus Umbra; species Umbra pygmaea. The sequence continues at coordinate 26,350 of JACXGM010002115.1, read as the reverse complement.
AGCTCCAACTCTACAGTTTGAATTAGGCCTTACTTCTCTTAACTGTGTCCTTTGTACTGACCTGGTCCAAATTTAGATTTTGGCATATAAAAATCCACAGGTGCATTTAAAAGGCACATTTTGTGGTGGGATTTTAATCAGATCTCATGCCCAGATCCTGGAGTTTATAATGCACTGTGTCCTTATAATATGTTCCATGCACGCACAAATGTGGACTGTGAAAACATCTAAATCATATTCACCCCACCACCTATATCAACCGATAGGTGTCATTATTGACTCATGACATCAAAGCATCAGATTAAACTAGAATGGCTTGCATTTTCGCAATGAGATTGCATTTGCATTGCAGCATTGGTGTATGATGAAAAGCATCCCAAAAATGAACTATGTCCTTATTTCCAGTGGTTCCCAAACCTTTTTAGTTACTGTACCACCAGGGGTCCTAGTACCCATGGTTTGGAACCACTGGTTTGGATTAATTTTTTTCACCCATATGCAATTAAACAACTCTTTAGACAAAGGTGCATTCGGAAGCCCACACCCAAAGAAAAAATATGGAACATACTGCTGTAATTTACAGCTTGCACGTTCATTGACCGATAGGCTACATTTCCATTTCCATATGATAAAAGTAATTATTTTCTTACTTGTAAATGAAAGGCTCTTTCACACAATGTGCATAGGTATTTTTCAGGACTGACTTATAGCTTAAGTATATTATTTATCACTCACCTCAGCATCCGATCTACTGTCCCTCCCATCTGACTATTTTCCTGACTCTTCCTGGTGCTGTCCTGTATTACAAGGGATGAAAATTATGAATAAAAACAAATGTCAGAGCAGTCTGATAACAAGCGTTAGATCTCCCAATTCAGAGAAAGGGAAAGTGGCACATGAAGACTAGAATGATAGAGGCTACAGTGTTGTACAGGCTTACTAACTTATAGTTAGTTGTCTGTGGCAAGCTACAAGATGCTGGTAGATACATAACAACAATTTAACGTTAGTTTGAGGTACCTTAGGCTACTGAGAGATGCCGCAGTCTAATATTGTCAGAAGAAATAAGTTATGTTATGGTGAACGACGCTGCAAACACAAAGAAATACTCAAATTAACAACAGACAAGGCTGTAATTGCTAATGAACATAGTAGCTAGTTAAGTAGCTGATATATTATGAGAACTGCGGGGCCAATCCTTATTAACATTGTTATATATAGCTTAGTGAATTTGACAACACCTCGTCACGTTGCGGGCAAAACCTTTCTTGGTTACTGTAGCCAGATAGACCAAATGTAATATTAGCTAGGTTTGGCAAGCAGATGGGGAAGTTTCCATACATCAATGATTTTGGAAGTCATCTGAGAAGACAATCTAGTTACATGGCTATACAGCTAATCAGTGCAACTCATTTGTTGACAACACTGTGGCAGCAATATTTCCATACAGGCAGGGTTGGGTAAAGTAATGAGCACTTGTCCCAAAATGTACTCAAGTAAAAGACCACCTGAAAAAACTACTCAAGTAGGAGTAAGAGTACTTGGTCAAAAAAGTACTTGAGTATTAGTTACTTTTTTCCATACATTAATGCCATAGTAACAACAAGGAATTATAATTTAAGAGGGTACAAAAACAAACTGCATTTTCCTGTTTGACAAGGCATTTGTTTTCCAAAGTCAGCCTATACTGTAGAAATGCAGACTAGAAAACCAAAATCAATTACAAAAATAAATAATTCTGTATTAGTAAATAAGTTCTGACCATAAGTGTGAGTCAATAGTGTCAAATTTGTGTATTTAGTATAAGCTGGTTTTCAACGTGTTAGCTGCCCACTGGCTCTTTTACTAGCAAGGATGAACCATGATACAGACACCATTTCTTCTTCTGTCAATCTCCCATGCTTGCTCTGGCCTATCTCAACCAGCTAGGGCTCACTTTTCTGCACTGAGAAACACTGCTGTACATAAATAAGTGTTGTCACATCAATCACAACATTTTTTACAGCAAGCGTATAAGTACAAAATATTGGACTATGCATTTCATATGTCAATTATATCTATAGCTATTGTGTGTTTTTAATGAGCAAGGTGTCTCTACCGTTAGTTGACTATAAAATGTGAAGTTAGCTGCACAAGCACTACTCTACTGTAGCTAACTTTTCTACATTACAATCTTAATGTTAGTTTGTCGTTAACTATGACAATGTTGGTAAGCTATGTTCTTGTGTAACCCCTGAAAGCATAATGTTACATTTTCGAACATGTACTTTGCAAACAGTTTAATCCTACCCCTTTTCTTCATGCATCAGTGGTGGGTCATTGTAAACAGACCAGGTGGAGAGATGTCATGTGACTCCAGGCTGAGGGAGCTGTATCTCCATAATAATACATTTAGCTTGAGTTGAGACCGGCAGGAGAAGCAGGTGCATTATATTTTGCCTTTGCCCCGAGTCCTGTCATTGGCTCAGCACCAACGTTAGCGTTAACATAGGGTAGGTAACACCCAATCACCAACCTGAAATCAAATCACGAAACTAAACAATTATAATAATTTCGACAAGTTACTGAAGACAATTGTAATGAAAGTGTATGTGAAACGTAATGGACTAAAGTACGTTATTTTAACTAAAATAGTACTTTTTTACTCATTTGCATTACTTGTAACGGGTTACTACCCACCCTGTGTACAGGATAGCCACAGCAGCAGCTAGCTAGTTGCTTCGCAGCAGTTATGCTGTTTCCCCACAGCCTACCTTCTTAAAGACCTGTTGTAAAATGACACCTTCTTATAATCCAAAGAAAAAATAACCCACCTACTAATTCTGCTTAATTAGTTGTTTAATCCATATTGTGAAAACTTTGGATAGTTATAATAGGGGTTGAATATTTCGAACCACCGTTTTAAAGGTATAATTACATGGTGTTATTGGGTTGTAGAACACGTATTGTGATTGGGTAAACATCACAATTCGGATTGGAGGAAATCGTAGGTGTCCCCCCCCCCCCCCCCCCAATGTAATAAATAGTACAATGTTCCAAAAATGAACGATGTCCGAAATGGAAAATGAATAACTGACAAGACACCAAAAAACAAACTAAGAATAATCATAAGAAAAATATGGATAACTATATGTTTTGTTTATGATGCAATCACATAACTAAATATCACACACTCCCATCCCTGGTTCCACCATCCTAGTTCAGGGAGCACCACAGCCATCCATTCATCCCATAAACATTTTGAAAGCATTGCTGGTTACAGTCCTTCCAAATGTTGAAGAGGTGCAACCATTACAGTGGAAACCCTTAGAGAGATCTCCCCGCCCCTCTGACTATGTCATCCACAACTAGAAACTAAATAAACCTGATACTCTTCTCTATTTTTGATTTTTAAATTATCAGCACAATGCCATTCTTCAGGCAAAAAAAAGCAAATATTGGTAGTTTTATCGTCTTTGGATAAAAATGTATTCAGAGTATCCACAATTATTGACTGCAAATACAGTATAATTTGGGGTTCTATTTTCTGCAGGCAATGCTTGGAGTTCCCACCATGAACTGTTTGCTTCACTGAGAGAAGTAGGGAACGGAGAACACCGCTAAATCAGAGTATAGGTGACAAACTCCCCCTACTGGTGATAGTGGGGAAGTGTTTATTATCACGTTCAGTGCTAGAAATATAGACACCACTGCTGATGTAGTTAAAGAGTAGGAGAAACTGTGCATAAAAAGATTTAAAGATAAAATACACAATTTTACATTAAACTGACAGTTGAGTATGTAATATTTTTGATGATTTTAGTTCTTGGTTGCCAGATCTATTCTGAAACTACAGAGATTTTGAAGAGCCTTGTGCATCTGAAATGAAGTGTCAGCTTTACCCACTGGACATGTTAAAAATAAACATAACATCAACTACAGCAAAACTCGGTCTTCACCAGAATCTTGTTTTATCTCTTCAACAAATGAGATCGCTTACTAAGGTCTACATTCATATAGAAATGAAAAGGCATGATACCAACATGGAACAGCCATCTCGATATAGCTACAGATACAGTCTTTTATTCTGATCAAGCTTTGCATATAACTGAAATAATCTGGCCGCAATGGGAAATGTAACCTGTTACATATATTATAATGCATGTACTTTTTTAGGGTTTAATTAAAATAGACTGCCAGGGAAAATCAATTACTACATTTTAAAGAGGAATGTATGCATTTTACAAGCCTTTTAAACCTTGAATATAACTTTTTTATGTCTTGAATGCATCAACATGTTGATCAATTCATGATACAGCATCTGTAGTTCTAATCCAGCCACACACAGACCAGATCAGTAATGTTAACTAAAGCAAAGTGCCTGCCACACAGCACCGTGTCTGAGAGAGCAGTACCATGCGCCTGTTGCCAAGTGATTAAGGTCATACCATTACAGCCTTAACTGTATGGGAATACTTCTCCTTAAATCTAAGGCATTTCATTTATTACATTTTGAAAGCCATGTCATGTTATTACTTACATATTATGATGGGGGATTAAACAAAACAGTGAACCGCTAGGAGCCAAAACAAGGGCCATGTCAGAGACACATAGTCTCACAACTCGTAAAGCCGACATGCCTCCCAATGTTCATGCTATTTCCTTTTTCCTGGCCTACTTTCAGCCAGGAGGGCCCTATGGGTCCAGGTCAGAAGTAATATACTATGGTGAATAGGGTGCTTTTTTGGACAATTTCCATACTTGGCTTTCATGGCTGCTGTTTCGATGTTTAGATGCAAGTCAGACATTAACTGCTTCTTTCCTGGCAGCTCCTCCTGCATGATTCATGAAAAGACCGGTAGAGGGCTAATTGTTGAAATTAATTTGCGTAAACGACTAAGCAAGAGATAACAGAATTACATCTGCACTTCTCTGGCATGGGTTCAACCAGGATGCTAGCGATAGGCCCACTGCCACACCAGCCCTGCACCCCCAGCCAGCTGCTTCAAGACAGGCATCCTTTGCCAGAAATTAAAAGCCACAAACATTAATTAATAGACTTTTTGTTACGTTAATTTGCACCAAAAGGTTTAAGACTGAGTGAAGGAAGGGAGGGAGGACACGAAAATGCTGAGAAGATGAGGAACTAGGGACAGTATAATTAGAATAAATTAGTTAGATGCAACATTTTGAAAGCTGGAGAAAAAAAATCCTGGCTCCAAAGGAGGGGCGGAGGGGGGTGAGGGAGGTTATAATCGGGGTGTAGAAGTTAAGTTTTGACAAGGCCATTAATCTCTATGATAATGTAGCTGTTACAATTAGAGGTATTAAGTCCCAGTGCAGCGGCGTTATCCATCACACAGTGTTATAGCAGGCCATCTGTCACTGCTCAAGTCAAATGGTGAAGGCTGTCCTTGAGGGTGCTGCACTAAGGAACTATGGAACAATAGAAGCTAAGCACTGGGAATTCTTCCTTACATAAGAACATTCCGGAGCATTCCAGAGTTAAACAGTGATCCTAAGAAACATCTCTCTCAGTCTCTCTATTTGATTTTCCCTCCATATCTCTCTCTTTCCGTCTCTGTGTTTCTACGCCCTGTCGTTTTTAAATTGAGAGAGCCAGGCCCATGCTTTGTGCTTGTCAATTTAAAGTGTTATCTACATGCTTAGGCTTAATGAACCATCTGAAACTGATCGCTGGCCAGTTCAACTGATCTTAACCATTCCATTTAATTCAATTAAAGGAGCTTTATTGGCATGGGAAACATTTGTTTACATTGCCAAAGCTAGTGGACAATAAGAAAAATGTAATAAAAAATTACAATGAAAAAAGTAAACAGTATACACAAATGCCTTAAAAGCATTTCTAACATATTATGTTCTACAGAATGAACAGTGCTGTGTGGTATGTAAATGTTATTGTTTTGTATTCATCAGTACCACAGGGTTATAGTGTTGGAGGGGTGGTATTTTATTATGGAGTTTGTTCAATGGTATCTGAGAATCTAGAGGGGCCTGGAATTCTGGTAGATGGTGTTACTTTACTTTTTAATTGTATAAGATACAAAATAGTATGACCTAATTCGTGATGGAGTTAGAAGAGTGGACAGAATCAGTCAGAAAATCTGACTGGAGGAGAAAAATATTATATAATATTAAAGTAATAATTAAATTTTATTACATTATTTGCTTAGATTTTGAGTTAACTCCTAAAGGACCACTCCAGGCCCCTAAACAGCTCAAAATTTTTGTGCTGGTTGTTTCCAACACGACAGTCACAAAAAAGCCTTAGCGCTTTAGGAAATGTTTTACTCAGCCACCGTAAGTGTCCGGAAATAAATACAGTGACGTCACCACGACATTTTAGAAACTACAAAATGCTAGTTTTGAATCGAATCAATCGCTGAATCGAGTTGATTAGAGAATAAAATGGGACAAATAAAGATCAGGAAGTCAACCAAACACCTCCCCTGAATTTAGCTGTAGTTCCAAAAATTTTGCGGTAACATCACTCTTTTTTTTCTGGACACGTGCGGTGGCCAAGTTTGGAATTAGCGAACGTGCTGGGAAGGTGTTTTTAGTAACAGTTGTGTCAGGCACAATGATTTTGAGGAGTTTAGGGGTCTGGAGTGTTTCTTTAATCTCTTAAGGATCAGGCTCTGATTGTGAAATTCTGCCTGAAAAACCCAAAGGTCAACCTCTTGGTACACTGGACCTGAAGCGCGGAAAAACTTTTGCTTGATATCTTTTGAAAGGAAAGACTTTGAAATTTGTGGATATGTAAAAATAATTTAGAATAACTGTACACAGGGAATCTGGCACAAGATGAAAATAAATACATTTTTTCTATAGTAGCTTTCAAATGCAAAATAAAAAGCCATATATTGAGTCCTGAAAACACATCTAATCATTTCCCCCAAGGGAGGACAACATATTTTTAAAATTTTAGAATAATATAATCAACAGCCAAGGAGATATTGACTTTTTTGTTAGAGGACCTCAAGTGTCCTTCACGATTGTGCCAAAGTGTCCCAAAGTATCCACATTAATCATTTGCTTATAAATAACTATAAAAAAATTATATGGTTACAAAAAAAATTGCCACTTCATACACGGACCCATGTCCTCCGTGCGTGGAGAGCGTCCAGAGTCAATCATCCATTCCGTGTCACTTTCTCGGGTATGCATGCTTGTAGTTTATGTATTCTTTGGTTCACAAGAATCAACCAAACATGCCAGAAAAGCCCAGCTCATTGGCTGTCTACCTAGGTTGAATTCAGATGGTTCGGTTATGATTTGATGGATTTATTGTCAATCAAGTAAGTGCCATTCTGGTGAATCAGCGTGACCCGTATGTAAATAGACGCAGGCTATGGTCGCATATTATAGTACTGTCATTATACTTTCCTGGTGTTTAGAAACATGAATCAGCTGTCTGCAAAGATCTAGACAGCCTGGGGATATGGAATAAGATAGAATTCAGCGGCTGCAACACTGTTTTGAAGGTCGAAAGTCCAGAAATATTTTGTGATCGTTGTAGTGATAGTTTTTAGACAATGTTGGATTATACCAATGAAAACAATGCTCCATTTCATTGCTGGGACCCTTTCAGGGACGGACTGGCCATCAGGTTGTTCGTGACTTTTCCCGAATGGCCGGTCCATTCCGGGCCGAACGGGCTGTCATATTTCAATTTGATGGCTGGTCGGCCAGTTACAGTCCTGGCTGCAGCACCCGAAGCGAAATAGAGAGAGAGTTCCTTGGTGATCCCGATTTTTAGATAAGCTACATAGAAACCGAGTATGAGTGATGGACGCGGGGAGCGACAGACACAGCGCGCGTGTGCCACCAAACCCCCCCGGTCGGCCGCTCCATAGCAAAGGAATTTTTGTCCCAATACATCCCTGGACCCTTTGACCCTTTGGATGATGAATCAGGGAAAGATAGCTGACTGTTAGTACATTTTTTTGTCAGACATGGATGCATTTGCTGAGCCGTGGATCTATTAGCTGAAGGAATGGTTTGTTTACAAATCACTCATGTCACTATATTACATGGCATATTATTCTTGTCATAGCTATTGTAAATCTGATATTTTAGCCGATCCTCAAGAGGTTAAGTCAAGTATACTTTTGAGATTTTGTATTGCTTAGATCCTGTTACATTGTTCACATATGAAAGAGCTGTGTTTTGTCTTTGGAATTTATGTTTGGTGTCAGTAGGTGTAATCCACCATGAAGACAAGACAGCTGTCTATGAAAAAAAAGCAAATATTTTGAATGCTAAAATAAAAGGAACGCAATTTGAACCGTAACACAAAAGATGTGTTTTGCCAAATCAACAGTTTAAATCAGACATATTTTGCCATTGTTGCCAGTATGCAATGTAGTATCCTGGATACCAGGCATGTTATGGGAAGCTATGGAGGAGAAGGACTTTGGTCCAGAGGAATTTAATTAAAAGGAGTACTGGTCTGAGGAAGTGGTCTCTTCATCATGGAGACTCATTTCCTAAATTTTCCTCTGGTTCCTGATCCACCCAAACCTGCATCCACTTTCCCTAATTCTTCAAGTAAAGCCTATACTTCTCCAGTTAGAGCCTTCAGTTTCCCCACTAAGTTCTACAGCTTTTCAGACCAGGTATCCAGTCCTTCAACTCAGGCCTACAGTTCTTTAGGCCAGGTTTGTACATCTCCAACCCAGGCCTACAGCTCTTCAGGCTGGGTCTCTAGTGCTACAACCCAGGCCTACAGCTCTTCAGGCCGGTTCTCTACTGCTACAACCCAGGTCTACAGTTCCTTAGGCCGGGTTTCTAGATCTCCAACCCAGGCCTACAGCTCTTCAGGCCGGATCTCTAGTGCTACAACCCGGGCCTACATTTCCTTAGGCCGGGTCTCTAGTTCTCCAACCCAGGTCTACAGTTCTTCAGGCTGGGTTTCTAGATCTCCAACCCAGGCCTACAGTTCTTCAGGACAGGTTTCTAGATCTCCAACCCAGGCCTATAGTTCCTTAGGGCGGGTTTCTAGTTCTCCAACCCAGGCCTACATTTCTTCAGGCCGGGTTTCTAGATCTCCAACCCAGTCCTACAGCTCTTCAGGCCAGGTCTCTACTGCTACAACCCAGGCCTACAGTTCCTTAGGCCGGGTTTCTAGTTCTCCAATGTTGGCCTCAAGTTCTCCAGTCAAGGGCCTTAGTTCTCCAGTGTTTGCTTCTAGTTCTCCAGTCAAGGGCCTTAGTTTTCCAGTGTTGACCTCTAGTTATTTAATCAGGGCCCCTAGTACTCAAGTCAGGGCCCCCTAGTTCTCTAGTGATGGCTTCTCGTTCTCCAGAAAGGGCCTGTCATTCTCCAGTAAGGGCCCCTAGGTCTCAAGTTTGGGCCCCGACCTCTCAAGTCAGGGCCCCTCGTACTGCAGAAAGGGCCTCTCGTTATCCTGTTAGAGCCCCTAGCTCACCTAGTAGAGCCCCTAGCTCTCCTGCTTGAGCCCCTAGTTCAAGAGTCAAGGAATCCTCCCCATAGTGAGCTTTGAGGGAGATCCCATTAAATGTTGGATGATGATTTTTTACCACACCCTCACCTGGGTTCTCTGATAGAGAGGGACAAAGTGCTAGTGACAATGTCTGTCATGTCAGATCGGGTCCTGGATTTCGCACAGGCCCTCTGGGTAGGAGGAAGCCGGCTCTTGGATACCTTTCACCAGCCTGATTCGGGCCATATATGACCCTCTTCCCGAGAGGTCACCACCGCTGTCTACAGCTGCAGTCCTGCCAATAGTATCTCCTGCTGAAGTCCCACCAAAACATTGGTAAAACAAAAAAGTAAAGAAACCACTGGTGTCTTCAGCAATCGCTAGATGATCATTAGCTAAAATGTACAGAGATCGGCCATTAGAGGTTAGGAACAGTTTTATGGACAGATGAGATGAAGATGAACCTTTATCAAAGTGATGGGAAGCATGGTGGAGGTAGTGTCATAGGCATAGGCAGGTAGTGTCAAAGGCATGCATGGCTGCCATTGGAGCGAGCTCAATTGTTTTAATCATTATGTAATGATACAGAATCAGCTTGGCTATCAAAGAAAATGCCCCAATACTCAGTGGGTGGGAACAATAACCCAAAACACACTGAATTCACAACCAAGGAGTTCATCAGAGTGAAAAGTAGAAACCATTAGATTGGCCAAGTCAATCCTCTGACCTAAATCTGATTGAACATTCATTTCACTTGCTGAAGAGGAGAATTATGGAGCTAAAAGAGTCTCAATAAAGATAAATGCACACATTACATTCTCATATGCACACACAGGATTCATACAGTCAAAGTCGTTTATTTATCATATGCATCGAATAACATCACATCATCCTATGCAGAGAAATTCTTTTGACATGGCTCGACACATCTATGCAGTGGGCTTAAAAAAAGATTTCAACAATATAAATAATTTTTAAAACAATAATGACAATAGCAATAATAATAATACGCTATGTACTGAGCAATGATCTGGAAAATGTACAACACTAGAAGTAATAAATATTATAGATTTGGCATGGAAAAGTGCTTTTAAAGGTGCACTTGAATTCTGCTACATTAGATGTAGAGATCATGAAATGACCAGAGAATGTTAGTGCTCAACAGATGATTTGTGATCAGTGACAGTGTTCTATTTTGAGCAGCCGAATGGCCTGGCGGAAGAAACTGTTTTTAAGTCTAGTAGTCCATGCCTTGATGCTCCGGTAACGTCTACCAGACGGCAGCAGCGAGAAAAGTTCACGGCCTGGATGGCTGTGATCTTTAAGAATGTTCTTTGTTTTCCTAAGGCATCGCTTCTGGTAGATGCCTTGCACGGAGGGGAGGCAGCAGCCTATGATGCGCTCCGCTGACTTCACCACCTTCTGAAGGGCCTTGCGATCAGCAGCGGAGCAGCTGCCGTACCAGGCTGTAATGCAGCCTGAGAGGATGCTCTCAATGGTGCACCTGTAGAAGTTTATTAAAATCCTGACAGACATGCCAAACTTCTTGAGTCTCCTCAGGAAGTATAGGCGCTTTTGGGCAGTTTTTGTTGCCAAGATTATCTGTCTGGACCATGTGAGGTTGTCGCTGATGAACACACCGAGGAACTTGAACTCTGAAACTCTCTCAACTTCAGCTCCATCGATGTGTATGGGGGCAGCACCCTCCCTCTGCTGCTTCCTAAAGTCCACTATCATCTCTTTTGTCTTGCTGACGTTGAGAGAGAGGTTGTTGCTCTGGCACCAGGTAGCCAAGGCTCTTACCTCCTCTCTGTAAGCAGTCTCATCGTTGTTGGAGATGAGACCTAGGATTGTTGTGTCATCAGCAAACTTTATGATGATGTTGGAACTGCGTGTGGCCACACAATCATAAGTGAACAGAGCGTACAAGAGGGGACTGAGTACGCAGCCTTGTGGGGCTCCGGTGCTCAGGGTCATTGTGGAGGAGGTGAGGTTGCCCATTCTCACCATCTGGGGTCTTCTCGTTAGGAAGTCCAGGATCCAGTTGCAAAGGGAGAAGTTAAAACCCAGGGTCCTGAGCTTGGAAATGAGCTTAGCAGAACAATAGTGTTGAATGCTGAGCTGTAGTCCACAAACAGCATCCTCACGTATGTGTTCCCTTTTTCCAAATGTGAGAGGGCGGTGTGTGCCGTCAGTGTGATTGCATCGTCTGTAGATCTGTTGGGGCGGTATGCAAATTGTAGGGGGTCCAAGGTGTCCGGAAGGGCTGCGCAGATATGAGTTTTGACCAGCCGCTCGAAGCACTTCATGATGATTGAGGTCAGTGCTACTGGGCGGTAGTCATTTAGGCAGGTGATGTAAGTTTTTTTTGGAACCGGGATAATGGTGGCCTGCTTGAAGCAGGAGGGAACTGCAGACTGGGTCAGGGATAGGTTGAATATGGAGGTGAATACCCCGCTAGCTGGTCGGCACATCCTCTTAGAACACGGCCTGGAATACCATCTGGCCCTGGAGACTTCCGCGGATTCACTCTTTTGAAAGCTCTCCTTACGTCAGCCACATCCAGGGTCAGAGTGCAGTCATCTGGGTTCTCAGCCAGCTTTTCCGGAGTGATGTTGGCCGCCTCAAACCGTGCGAAGAAGGTGTTGAGCTCGTCGGGGAGTGAGGCGGGGGGAGGGTGTCTTCCTTCCTTTGTACTCTGTTATCTGCCGCAGTCCACACCACATGCCTCTGGGGTCGGAGCTGTTGTAATTGGACTCCAATTTGTCCCTGTAGTCTCTTTTAGCATCTCTGATGGCCTTCCGTAGGTCATATCTGGCCCTCCTTAGAGCCTCCAGGTCCCCAGAGTTATAGGCAGAGGACCGTGCTACAAGCTTGGCACGGACATTGCCATTAACCCAGGGTTTTGGTTGGGGAAGGTCTTAACATTGACCTGTGAAACGACATCATCTATACACTTGGTGATGAACGCTGAGACAGAGTCAGTGTATTCATCAATGTTGTCACCGGCTGCAACCCTGAACATCTCCCAGTCTGTGGTTTCAAAGTAGTCTTGGAGAGTAGAGATGGATTGCTCACTCCATTTTTGGACTGATCTAAAAACCGTTTTTTCCTGTTTAAGACGTTGTCATTAGGTAAACAGGAGAAGAATGGAGATGTGATCTGCCTTTCCAAAGGCAGGGCGGGGGATGGTTTTGAAGCTGTTATGGATCGTTGAATAACAATGGTCTAGGGTCTGATCGCCCCGAGTGTGAAAAGAAATGTGCTGGTGGAATTTAGGCAGCATTTTTTTCATGGTTGTTCTGTTAATGTCTCCAACAACAATTAAAACAGACTCAGGATGAGCGTCCTCTAGGCCACCTATTATTCCATATATTCCCTCAAGCACGCGCATCTTATCCGCCTGCGGAGGTATGTAGACTGCTGTGATTATAGCGGACGTAATCTCCCGGGGAAGATAGAAAGGACGTATGTTTACAGTTAGTAGCTCCAGGTCCGGTGAGCAGTGTGTTGAAATAACTGTGGCATCCGAACCCCAATGAGAGTTAATCATAATGCAAACCCCTCCGCCTCTTTGTTTACCTGACTCCGAGGTTCTGTCCTGCCAGTAGATGGAGAAACCAGCTGGCGTAATGGCCGTTTCCGGGATGGTGGAATCCAGCCAGGTCTCTGTAAATGCTAGCACGCAGCAGTTGGCAATGTCCCGCTGTAAGATAATCCGAGCATGAAGTTCGTCCATTTTATTGTCAAGTGATTGAACATTTGCAAGTAAAATGCTCGGTAATGGTGGTTTGCAGTATCTCGTCCGTGATCTGCACAGAATCCCGGCTCGTTTTCCCCTCTTTTTTTTCCTTCGTCGCTGCAGGATAGTGAAGTCGCAGCAATCGCTCCGGTAAGTGGAAAAAAGTCTGTATCCAGTGAATTACGTATATCCGAAAGTGCTAGTCGATCATACTGTATGAGCGACAGTGCAGAACGTGCAGAAATAAAAACTAAAAAAACAGTAATAAGCCAAAACCTGCATAGAGTGAACAGAGCCATTGTCCATGCGACCATCCTTTACAGCGCACAGCTAAATCATACATGCACACACATGATTCATACATGCACACACATGATTCATAAATACACACACAGGATACACAAATGCGCACAAAATTCACAAATGCACACACAAAACTTAAAAAGCACAGAAGATTCACAAATGCATACAAAATTCACAAATGCACACAAAATTCATAAATACACACACAATTCAGAAAGGCAATTTTTTTTTACAAATGCACACACTATTCAGAAATGCACAGGACACAATTCAGAAATGTATTTCTGATGCACACACAAATATATCTTGATTTACAAACTGCTTGCGGTCTGTGAACATCACTGCATTTGTGTGTGAATTTTGAGACTCCCCTGATGTGGCTTGACACACAAATGCCATTTTTTAAACAAGGAATGATCTGCAACCAATCAGATATCTCCTGTGTTTTAGCCAATCACAAGAACGCACGCTACGTAGGGGAATGTTTACTTATACGCCAATCACATGAACGCGTACACACAGTGCCGGGAACCGAGAGTGTTTAACTAAGATTAACAGTACTGATGAAAGGACAACTGTTTTCTCTGCCTCTGCTAAGCATTTTCTGCTCAAATTTCAGCAATGAAAGACATAACATTTGACTAGACATTTTAATATTTAAGTTGATTGACTCATGTAAAGACCGATAAAAATGTGTTGCTGCAACATAAAACTGCATAGTCATATCTTTTAAATTATCAACCCAACAATATGTTTGGCATAGGGCAGTGGTAGTGTTGCTGCCTTATAGTCGGTAGGTCATCGGTACAAATCCTGTTGTGTGCATTTTTTTAAAAATTATAATTATAGACATTGATGTATAGACATAAGACATATTATTTTATTTACCTTTACAGAGAGAAATCAACTGAAACCCATGTCTCTTCTACAGCTTTTTTAAATTTTGTGTGCATTTGTGTATCCTGTGTGTGTATTTATGAATCATGTGTGTGCATGTATGAATCATGTGTGTGCATATGTGAATTTAGTGTGGGCATTTATCTTTATTGAGACTCTTTTAGCTTCATAGATAAAGAGATCAATAAAACCAAATGTACAAAACTACTGTTGTAAAGGCTTGGCAAAGCATCCTAAAAATAATACCAAAAGTTTGGGGATGTTAATGGACAACAAATTCACTGTATTATGATTATGTAAAATTTCGCAATACTTACATGCTTGCATAAATAGGGGATTTTCTACATTTTCTTTGACTATTACAATGTAATATGATTTACAAAAAAGGATTACTCCGTCTCTACACTAACTCTAAACCTAACCATACGCTTACAAAAATCACTAACCCCAAACTTAACCCTAAACTTAACCATGACCTAACAACAAAAAATGTTGTGAATAAAATGCAAAAAGTCATCTGTTTTAGATATAACTTTATGATAAAAAAGAGCACACTGGTAGAAACTAGAATTGAAAATCATGACCCTCCTCTAAGCTACATTTCCCTCATTCAATATATGGTGGCTTGTAGATTGACCTTCCTTCCATAGACTTACACAGTAATTAAGATAGAGGAAGATGTCCTCCAATCGATCTGATTTGTTAAAATATGAACTGACATGTTTGTCATCCAATTAATGTATCAGAGGCTGAATGTAGCTTTACATGATGTAGAGCTGCAGTGTTGAGTTGGTAACGTTACAAGTACAGGCAAATATTCGGTCACTTACGACACCAAAAAAGTTTGAAAAAATATATATACACTGCTCAAAAAAATAAAGGGAACAGTAAGATAACACATCCTAGATCTGAATGAATGAACTAATCGTATGAAATACTTTCTTTACATAGTTGAATGTGCTGACAACAAAATCACACAAAAATGATCAATGGAAATCAAATTCATCAACCCATGGAGGTCTGGATATGGAGTCACACTCAAAATCTAAGTGTAAAACCACACTACAGCACTGTGCAGCCCCCCAAAGACATGCCATCCCACACCATTACTGACCCACCGGCAAACCGGTCATGCTGGAGGATGTTGCAGGCAACAGAGCGTTCTCCACGGCGTCTCCAGACTGTCACATATGTCACATGTGCTCAGTGGAAACCTACTTTCATCTGTGAAGAGCACAGGGCGCCAGTGGCAAATTTGCCAATCTTGGTGTTCTCTGGCAAAAGCCAAACGTCATGCACGGTGTTGGGCTGTAAGCACAATCCCCACCTGTGGACGTCGGGCCCTCATACCACCCTCATGAAGTCTGTTTCTGACCATTTGAGTGGACACATGCACATTTGTGGTCTGCTGGAGGTCATTTTGCAGGGCTCTGGCAGTGCTCCTCCTGCTCCTCCTTGCACAAAAGCGGAGGTAGCGGTCCTGCTGCTGGGTTGTTGCCCTCCTACGGCCTGGCCTGTCTCCTGGTACCGCCTCCATGCTCTGGACACTACGCCGACCGACACAGCAAAACTTCTTGCCACAGCTCGCATTGATGTGCCATCATGGATGAGCTGCACTACCTGAGCCACTTGTGTGGGATGTAGACTCCGTCTCATGCTACCACTAGAGTGAAAGCACTGCCAGCATTCAAAAGTGACCAAAACATCAGCCAGGAAGCATAGGAACTGAGAAGTGGTCTGTGGTCATTACCTGCAGAACGACTCCTTTATTAGGGGTGTCTTGCTAATTGCCTATAATTTCCACATGTTGTCTGTTCCATTTGCACAAAAGCATGTGAAATTGATTGTCAATCAGTGTTGCTTCCTGAGTGGACAGTGTGATTTCACCGAAGTGTGATTGACTTGGAGTTACATTGTGTTCTTTCATTGTTCCCTTTATTTTTTGAGCAGTGTATATGTAATATATTATATATATATATATATATATATATATATATATATATATAATGTGTTATGTGCAACAATTATTATTATTATCAATATTTAGGATATTTACATGATGTTAATGTGATGAAAGTACATAGTGGCACCTGTAAATTAATCTAGACATACACAACACAGACTTCAGGCCTGAAACTGTGCCTTCTTTCCTGCATGGAAAATATTTGCAGTCTTTAAAGGTACAATATTTAGTTTTCCAAAACAATAACAAAAGATGTACTTTGCATTAAAAAAGCAAACGATGTACTTTGCATTAAAAAAGCAAACATCACTATAACTATATTATATATATTTGTTAGTTGTGTACTTACATTATCCTAAATGTTTCCACCAACTTTCAAATCCAGAGGAATGTGTAATATGAATCGAAGACACGGGACGTTTCATTTTGTCTTCCGTCAATGGCGTCATAAAACCTTTGACTGCACTAGTTGCTCTAAGTTCCAGGGAACGGCCAAACATAACGTGAATAAAGTTATAATATTTTTAACAATATATTACTTTGTCAGTGAACATTTTTTCTGCCGGAGACGCTAGATTGGAAGGTTGTCATTGATGACGATAACAAAACCCATGATCCCACGCTACTTCCCGACGTCATCCAAGTACATCTTTTGCTATTGTTTTGATTGAGAGCCCCCTGGCGGCCAAAAACTACATATTGTACGTTTAACAATATAAAATGTTGATGATGATATGTTAAAATCTAATTAGCCTAATACTTGATCAGGGATTATATTACTTGCCTCCATTGCTCCCTGTGTACTGATTATAATTGTAGAATGATTTACCAGAACAGAAGAACTATAATTTTATATATGGAATATTGTTGACATTTGTGATTTTACATGACAAACCATAAAATCTACGTTAAATTATACGAAATCAAGCCAGTACAATTAATATAAGAAATATAATTACAATCCTAAAGTCTAATTTTTTTTTACATGTATTCCATAAATGGGCCCCACTATAATGGTTAGCAGCATGTTTTGAAATTAATTTCCATTTTGTATACTACAGTGAGTTCTCCATGCTCAAACGCTGCCCCCTTCAACCACTTATCCATCCTTCTTACCTCACAAATGGCCTCCTGAACTGACCCTCCGGTCATCCACCCTTCTTACCTCACCCATGGCATTCTGAACTGAATCCCCTGGTTATCCACCCTCCTTAACTCACCCATGGCATTCTGAACTGAATCCCCTGGTTATCCACCCTCCTTAACTCACCCATGGCATTCTGAACTGAATCCCCTGGTTATCCAGCCTCCTTAACTCACCCATGGCATTCTGAACTGAATCCCCTGGTCATCCACCCTCCTTAACTCACCCATGGCATTCTGAACTGAATCCCCTGGTTATCCACCCTTCTTACTTCACCCATGGCATTCTGAACTGAATCCCCTGGTTATCCACCCTCCTTAACTCACCCATGGCATTCTGAACTGAATCCCTTGGTTATCCACCCTCCTTAACTCACCCATGGCATTCTGAACTGAATCCCCTGGTTATCCACCCTCCTTAACTCACCCATGGCATTCTGAACTGAATCCCCTGGTTATCCACCCTCCTTAACTCACTACTCACTGGAAGAATTTTCAATACACAAACACCATCCATAAATAATGACCCTGATATGATTCTTGCCCCCTTAACATTGTAAGTTTTTTTCTTATTGTCTATATGTCTGCATGACTGTATAATCCAACTGCACACCTTTAGATGTATGTTTCTATGGTAAAGCCTGTCCTGCACTGAGGGAAAAAGTGGAGTTGTTTTTTAACACCACCTATCTATGATGAGCACTGCTTGCATACTATTACATCCAATACAAACAACCCATTCCATAGTGGATTTTACCTATAAATTAGGGCTGTAACAGTACACGGGTACGGAAAAATACTGTACTGTACGGGGTGCTATTCGCGGGTTTGTACTTAAACCATAATACATAGAACATTAAATTATAAATAAATGGTTAGCAACTATATTTTTAATAATTCTTCAAAAAATCTGATTAATATGAATACAGTCGTATGCAAAGTTTTTTCATTTATAAATAATTGGATGTTTGGATCAGCAAATTCATTTTGATCTATCAAATAACTGAAGGACACAGTAATATTTAGGTAGTGAATTAGGTTCATTGGATTAACAGAAAATGTGCAATATGCATCAAAATGAAATTAGACAGGTGCATAAATTTGGGCTTCCTTGTCATTTTGTTGATTTGAATAACTGTAACTACCTCGCACTGATTAATTGGAACACACAATTGGTTTGGTGAGCTCATTAAGCTTGGAACTTCATAGACAGGTGCATGCAATCATGAGAAAAGGTATTTAATGTGGCCAATTGCAAGTTGTTGTTATCTTTGACTCTTCTCTGAAGAGTGGCAACATGGGGGCCTTAAAACAAATCTTAAATGACCTGAATGATTGTTCAACATTATGGTTTAGGGGAAGGCTACAAAAAGCTATTGTAGAGATTTAAGCTGTCAGTGTCCATTGTTAGGAACATAGTGAGGAAATTGAAGACCAGGCACAGTTCTTGTTAAGGCCAGAACTGGCAGGCCAAGTAAAATATTGGAGAGCCAAAGGCGAAGGATGGTGAGTACAGTCAAAAACAGCCCACAGACAACCTACAAAGACCTACAACAACATCTTGCTGCAGATGGTGTCACTGTGTATCGTTCAACAATTCAGCACACTTTGCACAAGGAGAAGCTGTATGGGAGAGTGATGCGGAAATAGACTTTTCTGCACACACGCCACAAACAGAGACGCTTATGCAATCGCACATTTGGACAAGCCAGCTTCATTTTGGAAGAAGGTGCTGTGGACTGATGAAACAAACGTGGATTTCTTTGGTCATAACAAGGGGCGTTATGCATGGTGGCAAAATAACACAGTGTTCCAAGACAAACACTTGCTACCCACAGTAAAATTTGGTGGAGGTTCCTTCATGCTGTGGGGCTGTGTGGCCAGTGCCGGTACTGGGAATCTTGTTAGAGTTTAAGGTTGCATGGATTCCACTCAATATCAGCAGATACTTCAGAATAATGTAGAGGAATCACAAGTTGAAGTTGCACTGGGGCTGGATATTTCAACAAGACAATGACCGAAAACACTGCTTAAAATCTACTCTGGCATTTATGCAGAGGAACAAGCGGGCTGTCCATGCTCAGCAACCATCAAACTTAACTGAACTGGAGATGTTTTGCAAGGAGGAATGGTTCAAAGTACCTTCATCCAGAATCCAGACACTCATTACAGACTAGGAAGCATCTAGAGGCTGTTATGTCTGCTAAAGGAGGCTCTAAATATTGATGTGATACTGTATTCCCTGGTTCAATTACAACAAAAATTAATAAGACATGTTTATAGCTCTAACCAGCTCAGATTCTCTCAAAACTAAAAAACAATATCTAACTGTCCTCTCTTACTCCCCAAATCACAGTACTTTTAATGTTACAGTACACAACTTTCCCAAATATATAGATCTCAATTGAAAAAACTATGTTCTTTACAGAAAACAGAGACAATTAGAGAAGCATTATATTGAATATTCCTATTCCTTTCCTTGCAACAAATTACTTGGCCTGGTTACAATAATATGTATGTTTATTTTACAGGGCACAACATTTAGAAAGTAAAATATGTAGCTATATGAGGCAATGAATGTGCAAATTGTACAAGAGTGTATTTTTTATGTTAGGTTTGCTTGCAGGCCTCACAATGTTACTTTGTCCATATAGTCGTTCAATTGCAGAAGCAGTTGTGGAAACAAAAACAACTGTCTCCTCACTGTATTCATGCAGCCCTACCAGCAGAATCTGATCAGGCCAAAGAAGATACCATAGGTGGTTTTATCGCTGCAGATATGCACCCATCTTTTGCCAGATAAACTAAAAACATTTTTCTAAAAGAAATTTGCACTGTACCGCAATACGTACCATACCGTGACCCTCAAACCGCAATACTTACCATACCATGGGTTAGGCATACTGTAACACCCCTATCATAAATGCTTTCAACAAATATTTCAGTTGAACATAATTCCTAAGTCCTTAGCTGTCTGAGTGGTTGACACCTAAACCAAAGTCTCCCATCCTCCTCAACTTTTCAAGTCACCAGGATTCAATTATGTCAACCAATGACTCGTCAGAACATATTCACCAGCGACTAGTTAGAACATGTTCACCAACAACTAGTTAGAACATATCCACCAATGGTTAGTTAGAACATGCCCACCAATGACTAGTTAGAAAATGTCCACCAATGACTAATTAGAACATGTCCAGTCCACCAATGACTTGTTAGAACATGTTCACTAATAGCTAGTTTTAACATGTCCACGAATAACTCGTCAGAACATGTCCACTAACGACTCCTTTGAACATGTTCCCTAACAACTTATTAGAAGATGTCCACCAACAACTTCTTTGAACATGTCCACTATCGACTCCTTTTAACATGTCCATCAGCCGGATTCTGTAGCACAATCAACTTTTTCTCATAGCCAGGGCTCAATCTACACACAAGTGCTCTGAAAAATGGCAGGTCCCTCACTTAGAGGCCCACAATAATGCTCTGCTGTGGTGGACAACATACTAAGCTCCCATGCCCTGGATTTCAGATAATATTGATGTCTGGCTGCCAGGAAGATTAACATAAATCTTATACAATAGGCATACATTACCCATACATTAGCGGTACTAGCCCTCCCCGTCGGGCCGAGTTCATGATCAGCAATCCAGGCTGACTATTTTATGCCTGGCTGGCCTGATGTATGAGAGTAAAACAGGGAGCTCCTGCTGGAAGTGAAATCAATGAGACTAGCCCAGGGACAGGGAGCTATCATTCATGTTTGCTTTTGTGATGCTCGCTCTCCCACGTACCAGGAATTGCTCACCTGGGTGCTGTACATCTCTAGTTTATAAACATTTATATCACCCCTGGGAGTGGAGGGGTGAGGGGAGGGGAGGTGGCTGCGCTGGCTCTTATCCAGACATTATAATGTTACCATCATATTGCCAGCTTTGGGCAGTGGCAAACTTTCAACACCTCACCTTTCAAAGCATGTCAGTGGTTGTAATAAACATCTAAACAGTGATGTTTCTAGTGTAAATGTATGTTTTAATAATGAATAGATTGAATAAATCTCATTTGTTAGTGCACCGTTCCTACAGTAAGTGTTTTATTTAAAGGTGTTTAATAACTACCATGGAAAAAACAACAAGCACATGTTATTACAATATTGCGACTAAACCCATATCACATGGGTTTGAACATAAGGTTAAGAAATGTATAGGCCATATAAATCAAAAACCTTGGCTCAGTTACACCTCCTACGATGGTTCATTTATTCTTCCAGATCCACAATGATGGTTAGTGTATCCAGGTTGTTTTCAATCTTTTGTTCCTCTTCCTCCGTGTTAACTAAATGTATGCTAGTTAGCAATTCTGCCCCAAATAGCATCCTATTCCTTACTAAGGGCACTAATGTTTACCAGGGCTTGGCCAAATGTAGTGCACTATATAGTGAAAAGGGTGATATTTGGATGAAGTCTCATCAACATATTCCCTTCCTGATTGTGGCTGCTGACAATTATCCGGCTTGAGAAAGCAGCGGTCCATCAATCAGACTTAAAGGTTCCTTTGGCACACATTCTGACGAGTGGGTCAAGTAGCTGAGTGGTCCATTAATTGCAATAATGAAGTCTTCAGTGAGCGATCATCAATGGCTTTCAGAGTGTTATTAATCCTTTTAGAAATCAGTTTTTAACGTTTAGTTTTATCTAAGTCGATCCCGGTCGGGGCCTTCCACCCGCCCCTTCGTCCCACCGCCTGCTGCTCAGCAACGTCTCATTTACCCAGGGCTTAATAAACATCATGGATCTCTGATCATCTCTCCTATCTGACACTCTCTCTTGCTGTCTCTCGCTCTTGGGGTTCATCTCTCACTCTCTGCTGTAGTGGTGCTTCAGGTCCTGAAGGTTTATTTTTTGACGCTGCCTCGCTGGACAAACAGGAGATCCATTTGAGTGTGGGAAGCTATGACTAGGCAGCCTGCTGCACACTTTACCCCGCATGCTCTTCCCATCCATTCACTTTCAAGCCAGCGCGGCAGACAGCTTTAATAACTGAAATGACAAATAAACTGGAAATAATTCCAGCTCTTTTCACTTAACTGACAAGCTGAACACTTTTAATAATGAGGCAATGACTGCCCCACCTCCCTCCTCCCCACACCACCCCTCCTGTTCAGACCCCCTCACAGCCCCTCCACAACTTGCCTCCCGCAGCCCCCGACACTCATCCAGCCCGAAACCTGCCTGCTACTCTCCCCCTGCTGTCCCGCCATAATAGATTCATTTGAGAGTGTCAGGGGCTTGACATCTCATCATTTATCTACATTATTTCTCATCCTCCTTCAAACTACATATTTACTCGATACTACAGTGCATAGAACACATGAATATCAACCTGCCTCGCATGAAAATAACACACCTTGTAGGGAAATAGTCATGCATATTTTTTATGTATTTATGTTTTACTGGATATGCTAGGTCAGGGGTTCTGAACTTCCACCCCGGGGCTTTAAGTACTGTTGTTCTATTCTACCTGGTAGTTAATTGAACACACCTGGTGTACCAGATCTAAATGAGTCTCAATGACATTTCAAGATAGTTGCCATTGTAAGGTACACCCATAAACCTAACATGCAATACAACCATTGCATGTCTGTGTCATACTGCAAATCTTTCCCATAGTATTCACATAACACACAACTAAGACCTTAATAATAATATGGTAAATAATCAGGCCATAAACACTAATCAGACTGCACAAAACAGTTGTATAATTCAGAACAAAAATGGACTTGGGTAAAAGATCTTACTGCCTTTATCAGATGGCTGAAGTGAAACTGTTCATTTTAGCTCTAATCGTGTCATTTATCAAACTGCTGCCAAAGCGCGATGATATGTGTGATTACACCGACTAGATTTAAGCAAGGGCACAGGGGCAGTCCCATCATTTAACTTCAAGAAGTTCCACAGACTGAAACTTTACTTCCACAGACTGAAACCAAACCAGACTTTTAAATCTGCCAACCTTTGTTTTTTGAAGGGGGGGTAGGTTAAAATTGTAACCCATGTCTTCACAAGCCTTCTGAAAATGTGATTATATGAACATGCATTTATGTTTTAATTGATAATCAGCCTTTAATTGATAAATTAGTGCATACAGAATTGATAGACAGTTTTTCCAGAAATGGTTCAAAAACTTGTGACGCTAAGACAGAGTAGCTTTTCATAACTGTACCCTCAAATTCATTACAGAAGAATATAATCAATCACTTTGAAGATGCAACACAAATAAAAAGCAATTTATTATGCAGTTTGTATCCACAGCTTACAAATGATTCTGAAAACCTTGTTTGTTCTGCTTGAGAGATTAATCTTGTTTTGATGGAAATCTGTCAGTTTGCTAACGGCCATGATGGATGTGATTTATCATTCAGGACAGACCGACCATCTAACGTCCCTCTCTGACAGCTCTATTGTGCCGAGAATGTCCCAAAAATGTCACCTGTTGTCTACAAAGTGACCTTCTAATTTTCTAATTCAATTTCATCCCCCTCCGGTCCCCCTCTATTGCGTAGAACAACCCCCCCCATCTCCATGCCACACTCATATCATGACCCAGTAATAACAATTACATTCCACGACCGCACGACTCAAACCTGCAATTCCTTTTAAATCAAACCAAGTAGTCTTTTATTAGGCTGCCCTGTTAAATCAATCTAAATCTAAGCATAATAAGTCTCTAATCAGGTAGTAGGAAGAATAATAGGTTGTCACGCATGAGGAAGAATAGGCAATCATGGAATGTTTTCTTTAATTAGGTCTGGTAAAGCAGAAGGGCAGGCTCCAAGCTGGGGACACATTCATCATGGCCAAGGTGGGAAATTACTTCAATTACTCAGGAGAGAGCGAGCTGAACAGAGTAATACTGGGACACATAGAGAAGGGGCTCCATGAACCATAGAGGATCCAACGACACGACACCCGCTTAACGGACAGGAGAGGAGTGGAGGACGGAAGGGAGCAAGATAGGAAAGACAGATAAGAAAGGAAGAATATGTGGACAGAATGTGCTGTACAATGACAAATGTGTCTGACCATTCATCAGGTAACAAGAAAGCTCTCAAAATGTATATTGATCTCTTAGGCAGAGATGGGGAAATGTGTTATTTTGCTACCATGAAAAAGGTCTTCATGGACTTCGGAATGGCACATTCAATAAAGTTACTGCCTGGGAGTTAATGTGCTTCTTTGCCACAATATTTAGGAAGGATCCAAGAGTCCCATTAAGAACAGTGAGGATTGGCTCAACACATTCCAGGGTTGGTGGGAAGAATGTTCTGAGGGCTGCCTTGTCACACTGTGGTGATGGAGGATCCAGAGCATGAAGGTTCAGTGGTGGCTGAGAAGACATAGTCCTCAGGTGCGTTGGTCCTGGTGAATAGGCCTTTATTGCAAATGATTTGCAACAGTAGAAGCCTGCATTTTCGAGAAAATGCACTTTGATTGGGCTTGCAACAGTCACTTGAGCGCTTTTCACAACCTGCCGTCTTAGAAATCTGGTTGCAGCCGTTAATGGCTTACTTTTCCCTGCCCTGTCCACGTAGTGTAACCACCATTCCCTTAAATTTGAACTTGCGAACTATGCTTTCAACTGTGTCTCAGGGAAAATTAAGTCCCTTCACAATCTTTTTGTATCTTGTTCCTTTTTAATGACGGGCGATGATCGATTTAACATTTTGGACCATTCTTTTGACTTGATTCCATGATTCTCACACACAGTCAAACTCGACACTCAATAAACCCCTAGCCAGTTTAGGTCATTCATGTGCTCCAGTTCAAGCACACCTAATGCAACTGATGCAGCCCTTGATTACTGTAACTTTTTTAGCAATGCATCCCAAAAATAAAATATGTCCTTATGTCCAGTGGTTCCCAAACTATTTGGGTTACTGTACTACCAGGGGTCCTAGTACCCAAGTTTGAGAACCACTACCCAGACAGAAGTGATTTGCTCAACTCTTTTCTTCACCCATCTGCAACTAAACAATTCTTTAGACAAAGTTGCATTCAGAAGGCCACACCCAAAGCAAAAATATAGAAAACAATGATTCTCTATGGCAACAGGAAATGCAACAGTAACTCAAATAACAACTCATTACAACCAAGCTATGCAGAAGAGCATCTCTGAATGCACAATATGTTGAACCTTGAACTAGATGGGCTACAACAACACAAGACCACACCGAGTGCCAATACTGTCAGCTAAGAACAGGAAACTGAGGCTATAATTTGCATGGTCCCACCAGATTTGGACAATAGAAAATTGGAAAGACCCATCCTGCCTATCAAAAGTTCAGGCTGGTAGTTTAATGCTATAGGGCAGCGGTATTCAACTCTTACCCTACAGGGTCCGGAGCCTGCTGGTTTTCTGTTCTACCTCAACCTTAATTGGACTCACCTGGTGTCCCAAGTCTAAATAAGTCTCAGATTAGAGGGCTGCAATGAAAAAGTGGAGTGGATCTGGCTTCGAGGTCCAGAGTTGAATACCCCTGCTATAGGGGATATTTTCTTGGCACACTTTGGGCCCAAATGAGCATTGTTTAAATACCACAGCCTGCCTGAGTATTGTTGCTGACCATGTCCATCCCTATATGACCACAGTGTACCCATCTTCAATCAATCAATCAAATTTATTTTATAAAGCCCTTTTTACAACAGCAGTTGTCACAAAGTGCTTTGACAG
Source organism: Umbra pygmaea (assembly GCA_016801145.1). NCBI lineage: Eukaryota > Metazoa > Chordata > Actinopteri > Esociformes > Umbridae > Umbra > Umbra pygmaea. The sequence continues at coordinate 124 of JACXGM010002115.1, read as the reverse complement.
ACACCCGGCCCGAGACCCCCAAAAGCAAGCAACACAAGTGATGCACAGTGGCTAGGAAAAACTCCCTAGTAGGAGGGACATAGGAAGAAACCTAGAGAGAGGCCAGACTCAAGGGGGTGGCCAG
>JACXGM010002114.1:35064-49291 GCA_016801145.1 Umbra pygmaea | reverse complement strand
TCCCTTTTAAATTTACAGAATTTTTTTAAAGTGTGTTTTAAGATACATCCATCTGGAAAGTCTCACACAATTAAGATGTTATTTGACTGAAAGCAAAGTGTTACTGTAAAAAAAAACTCTTTGAGTGATCCCGCGTATTTGCATAAAATGGTCTGGGCTAAGCCCCGGATGTCCGTCAATGCTGGAAACGCCTCTGGTCTACTATGTATTCCTATCGTAGACGCTAAAGATAAATACTGCTAGGACGTTTGGCTAGTTAGAGATTAAGCACCAAATCCTATGCTATGGTGAGGTGAAGTATCTAGTATTTTACTTTAAGGAATTTATGATGATTTAGATGATTTGAAACAAACTGTCAAATATCTAATTGCCAAATCTCTAAGTGAAATGCTTCTCTGTAAAACAGTTAATACTTACTGCTAACTGATTATCTTCAACTTTGTCCCTTTGGCGTGATTTTGCCTTTCATTTAATACAAACAATGTTTTCCTGTAAAGACTTTGAAATGATTCATTTTCTTATTGAGGTGAAACTTTGAGAGGTCATTATTTAGGCTAGCTAGTCGATTAAGATAATCCAATACCACCCGGGAGTGTGCCAGCACCATCCCGACCCAGGCCTCTGACTAACCCCACTATTTAAGGAAAATAAACACTGGAGATGGTGTGGAATGTCATCACATTGAGGACATTTATTAATTTCTTCAGAGACTGTAAAGTGGCCAGTCAGTAAGTGATTATGAGGTCTTGGAAAAGTATCATAGGGGAAAGTAACCCAAGATGCTAATGATCTTTGGCATTACAAACGGTTGGGTGGGAGGCACGGAGTGAGAGGGGGAGAGCTCTGGATGTAACACGATCTGTCCAGAATCACCCCTGAAAGGTATGACAGCAATTGTCCCAGGGGATACAGAAGACAAGATGGCAGCCCTCATGAATCACTTCTTCCCCTAACTGCAACGCAGAGGTGGATAGATGTTGATGCCTTTCTATTATTCTAGCTGGTTGCGTTGTATGAAATGATAAAACACGTGTTGAACGTATGAAAACAGAAAATTATAGTTGAATGATTTATGATTATATATATATTTTTTTTATTATTAACTGCAGGAGTCACACTGGATTTGCTCATGGGACCACCCAATTGTTTTCTTAAAAAATGCTAAAGGAAAAAATTTGTCCCAGTGAAAGTCAGATTGAGAAATCAACATGAATAATAATTGGACAGATTTTGCTGGTAAAAATGGGTAGATACAATTATTTTAATTTTGATGCATGCTTGTTCACGCTTTCCTTCTCAGTACCCGTTATAGAACAATTAAAAAATGTTAATTTTATGTCAACAACTCTTTAAGATATTACCGTATAGAACAGAAAGAAAAATATATATTCCCCGCTTTCCTGCATCCCTCATCAAGGGCTGAACCCTGAAGATGGGGAACAGATAGTCATATATCTATCTTAACACAAGCATTAGGATTTTTTTGGCATTAGCTAGGAATTTAGAAAATATTTCTGCAGCACCTTTCTTGAAATCTGTATTATTTTGTCAAATAGTACCTGTTTGCTGCTGTATTTGAAAGCCGTCTCAGAGAGAATCTATGTCAGTCAGAGAAACAAGTTCTCAGTGGGTTATACAGTAGAACTTCTATTTTCCCAGCCTGTCTTAGACGACTGTGTCGGAAGTGTAGTTCCTGAGAGGTGCTCCAGCTAGCTCACCCACCTTTCATCTAGTCTGAGAAACACATTTTCAGGCCTGGACAAGTCCTTCCTGTCAAATGCCTGTATCGCATGTACTATCTCTTTGTTGAGACTTACCTTTCTCAGTATCTAATTTTCTGCTCTCTATCTGAGGTGAACAATCTAACCTGATACACTTTTCCTCACCTCTCAGCCATGAGTTGCATCCACCTTATAGATGAACTTTTGCACTGCTTGTTCACAGAATAATATTCTCTACCAAACTGTATAGACTGATCAATGGTTCCTCGCTTTGCAGACCACCTCACACAGGTTGCCATGGTAAGCTGTGACCCCACTAATGATCCTTATCATTGGTAACCAAGGTTACTGGTGGACCTATACTGCCAACTGACAACGTGCTACAGGTGTGAGGTGAACTCTGTTGACCCTATTTGACAACTCTGGTACCTTCCCACAAATGAGAAAGATTCTAAGAGCTCTGATTCTAAGAACTGTTTTCTGTGTTTAAAGTAGATTCAAGAAAGATAGCACAGGTCTTGAAGTTTTGATTTAACATCCAAATTATGATTTACTATTAATGACAAAAGAAACCAGAAAAATATGTATCAACAAATTATCTACACCAAATGTCATTCACAGTGGTTTCACTGGCATGGGAAACATTTGTTTACTTTGTCAAACCCAGGAAAATAATATAAATACAACTGAAATCATAATTAAAAGAAGTGAAATGATCATTAGCATTCTTTCCCATTAATTGGCACAACCAAATCTCAAAATAAGTCACAACCCTGTGGTGAAAATGCAGCAACGGAATTCTGCCCTGTCTTGACATTTTAATTACAACATATGATGGGGAATCTGTCATTTTGCCACAGCTTAGCAGTTTAATGACTCCATTTGATGCCCTATATTAGCTGTCAGTCAGACTCAGCAAAAGTTAAAGCACAATTGAAGACATGTTAGTGTTAGACTAAGGTTAGATTAAAGGTTAGGGTTAGGCTAAGGTTAGAGTAAAGGTTAGGCTAATGTTAGAGTAAAAGTTAGGGTTAGGCTAAGGTCAAGTAAAGTTTATAAGTCCAGAATCTCTGCAAAAGTGAATGTCCTGAGTGAATGTCCTTTTTCTAAAAGAGTATGGTCTGTATTGGCTTCAGGTGTCATAAAGCTATTGAACTGGGTGTCCAAAGTTATGTTTTCAAGCAGTCTGAAATGTCTGGCCACCAGCAATTTTTCATGTATGGAGTGTCTGCTAAATGAGCGCTGTGCAAACTGAGGCTACCAGTGTGCTTTATTTTGACTTTGGTGGACAGATTTGCTTTGATGTTTATGAAGAAAGTTGAGACTAGCATTAGGTAGCTACCCTGGGGCCTGACACTAAATCTTTACATGAGGCAATGACTCCACACAGAACAAGGGCTCTTTACATTCATTATTAGAAGCCATCCGTCACTTGTTTACATTGTTCCATGCAGGTGAACGACATCTCTTTGTCACAGCAGGAGAAACAAAGACTAGAGCAATGTTTGGGATCAGCTTCTTCTTTCACTTCGTGTGCACTTTTCATGCCAGCCAAAGAGATTTCAAAATGCTACTTGTCAACTTCTTACCCTCCAAGTTTACTGACTCACCCCTTTGTTGTCTAACTTTTTTTTCCAAATGTAAGTTCAGTTCATGCAAACATGACAGAAAGACTTGGAAACACGTTGACTTGTGGTATTATATATCACCTGAAAGGATATAATTACACCCAAGGTGCTAATAGCATTTATCAAGCCTTAGAGAAGAAACACCATTGAGGGACAAAATAATAGGCAGTGTTGTCTTCCTTTGAGTCGGCTTTGTTGCTGCAGTTGAACTTCATAAAAGAATCTGGTGAATAACAGGTGCGTCGATGGTGCCGCAATGTGAACACCTCCCTGGATTAACCCAAACAACCATTTTCCTCCAAAGCACAAAGGCTGCTCACTCTTTTTTCCCTCGTTTGCTTTTCCTCTGTAATTTGCACTGTTGGGCCCAAGTCAAAAAGTGTTTTCATCAGTGAAGGAGAAGGCAAATCTCCCTTTTAGTGTGATGAAAACAGAGCACGCCCGCCGTCCCTGTCATGGCTGAGCCCTGGGCATGGTGATGTGGATCACATGTTTATTTGTTTTGCCACAACCACAGCTTTTCCAGAGTACACTGAGAGAGGCGACACATAAACAATGTGTGTTTGTGTCCTTTGGAGGGGCTGGGATAAAATCTGAAGATGGATCAGTACAATCATTATTATCTGCGTTAAGCCTCGCTCTACACTTGACAACTGTCAGAATGTAGTTCACATAGATATAGAAATCACACAAAATGCATTTTCATTATCTTCTTTATCTTTCAGTTGATATCAATTACAGGGGCGTCGGACTGGGGGTAAAACCAATACTGATTACCAGGGCCAAGGGGAGAGAGGGCCCTTGAAATGTCTATAATATATTTTATTTTAAGATTTGGGGGCCCATCAGGGCAGCCTATGCATAGGGCCCAGAATCTTGTGCTACACCCCTGATCAAGTATAGTCAAGTATTAAACTTTGACCAATGTGTATTCAAAAACAAATGTAGAGTGAAATATTTATACGTTTCTAAGCAAAATTAATTTCCCTGTGTCATTCAGATAATCCACTCTGATATAAACAAAGCTTTCCATTCATTGCTTGAAGTTACACGACTGCACTTACCTGCAGAAGAAGTCATAAGCAGGTATGTTCATTGAGTGTTACTTACATTTTTTTAGAAGACGATAAGATCTAGACGTGAAGGAAACATAACGCTAATGGTTGTTTCTTCCTTTTCCTTACGCTAAAGAAAATGTGTCTGCAGTAAAGATTTGTACTGTTTGAATTGGAGAGACGGCGAAGAACAAGGGCCAAATGTTGAATGACCTGTTGAGTCTTCTCAAGTTTCCCCTTGCAGACAATTCCTTTCACACGTACAAATACTTTGTTTGTGTTTATTGAATAGTACCTGGTGTTCTAAATGTCAACTTAATCTTCAACTATTTGTTTTGGCTATGTAATATCCATCATTGTTTTACCGCCACATCCTAGATTTCAAGTGTTGCACAATTCGACAGGAGTCATACAGTTTCCTTGACTTTACTTTTTTTCACTCTGTTTTAATAAAAAAGTTTATAAAAATAACTTTTCTCGAATGAAATACATTGAGACTCAAATGTTGATTTAATTATATTTTTCTGTAAACATTTGCAATCTATTTTGAAGACTTTAAGAGAATATGCTATTGTAAACTGCTAAAGTGATTACTGAAAGAAAAGGTGTAGCTACCACTTTCTTTTTCTCAAGAGGAGCCTATGTTTTCCCTAATGAGGTACCTAATATATCTTGTCAATATAAACGACTTCCACCTGAGGTGTCAGCGAGGAATTTGAAAGTGAACACTTTCGTGCCCTTTCCCTGTAAGTAAAGGTGCTCTTCGGCTTCGCTGAGTGCTACGTGATAACCTAAACCCTGACAAAGTTTGCACACATTCCAGAGAAGCTTTTAAAAATGATGACATCTCTGTTGTACACAATCAGCAAAATAGCTGGTCAAATGTCAAGCTCTTCTTATGAAATGTTTTGTAAATAAAGTGCGATAATGACTTTAAATACTTGCGGACAACAGTTTTACTACAAGGGTACTTTTTTTCCAGGACACAAGAAGCTGTCTGGAGTTGCCTGAGGGCTCTACTTGTCACACACGAGTAATGGTTCTCTCAATTCAGACACTGCCGCTTGGCTATGTTGCTGCATTGAATTACAGCCCATTGACAAGTCCCTCTCTTTCTGTTGGATATTCAATCTTCTGATAAATTGTTTTGGAATTTGAGGCCTGAGTGAACAGGACGTGTTTTGTAGCAGGTTTCTGTTGCCCTGGTGGAGTGTAGCCGCTGAGATATGAGGTTCAGCAGACAGCCAAACTATCTGTCAGGATTCCCGTTAAGCCCCACTTAGCTGACTGGGCTGTACTATGGGGGACTAAAGTTTACTTAATCCAAGCTCATTCTTAACAGCAATGGCATATATGAAAAACAAACAGTGCTCAAGCAGCTAGTGCCAGAGGCTAAGGTGTAATGAATAACACACTAATGCTATGTTACAACTATAAACTACCACAGGAGAGTAAACATGTAAATATTATTTCTGTTGGCCTTCAGCCGGATGAGCTTGGCCTCAGGGTGCGTGTATGTGTGAACTCAAGCATCGTTATCATTTTTCTGTTTTTGTGTTATTGTAAGCTCTGTCGTGACTGGCATTTCCGTGTTATGATGTATGACACTGAGATCCCAAAGTCTACAGAGCTAGAATTGACTGAAACTGCACAGTAGGTGTTTGCAACCTGTCGTGACCTGTCACAGGTAATGTGACATTTCTTTGACAAAGTAAGTGTATTTCATGTCATACTCCATAATAATTCAGTTGAAATATCGAAATCCCTTCCTTGTTCTTTAAAACAAACACTAACAGACAAAGAGACAAATTAAATGAAGTAGAGAATATAAAGGAGACTTTATCGCCATCCGTTTTTTACAGCACCCAGAAAACACAACAAAACTACCATGCAGAAAGAGCCAATCATCATTGGATAGTGAAGAGTGTGATTTATTGATATTAATGGACTCACGGACTTGGATGGTTCAGTGTGGCCAATAGCTAAAGGTAGGATAATGTGAAAGTAGACAATGTACAATATGAATAGACTGAAGTGGTCTTTATGAAACATCATCAGAGAAAAAAAAACAGTTAAAACAAAACAAGTTTCAAGATGAGGTGAAATACAATGACCAGGAAGGAAGAAGAGAACATCCAGAAAAACATCGAACAGAAATGGACTAATACAAGGGATGGACTACCTGTATTTTTTATGAAAAAACGTTTCAATTTGCTATGGTGTGCCCCAGGGGAAAGAAACACCTACTTATGAAAGGGTTAGCTTTTACCTAATTTATTTTGTAGATCCTGTACATAACAGATATATGTTATACTAGTTAATTTAGCTTTGAAATAAATGCAGCATTCTCTATATTGGGTTGTTTTGCATCTGTCTGATAATTTCCAGAGGTAAAGTTTAATCATTTATTTAATAAAACGTAATGGCACAGATGTCTTCCAGTATGTGTCAATATTGGAGTTTTTGTGACTGTGGACTGTTGAATGTTTCACTACATTAGAAAACAGATTAAAAATAGAAAGAAATGTATGACACACTTTGCTACCCCTGTGTAGAAAAGCATACTACATGCACTCAAATCATTTGGAAACATTACACATTCTACATGTCTATGCTGCGCCATGCATTTACAAGTCAACTTCTGCTGCTTTAGAAAATGCTTGGCATTTACACTGGCATTTAGACTTATTTATTTATTTTCCCAACATTTAAAAACATTCTGCGGTAGATGCAAATTTGGTTAGTTCTTATAAAGTCATGACATTTCAAAAATGTGAAATAAATTGATATGGTCCAATTAAATTGTAACTGTTGCTTGAGAAATCCACAGCGTTCAGTCTGTCCCAAATTGCTTTGTGCTTCTCGTTCTGTGTTTAGAAACGTCAGAAAGTGAAGAGTGTTCTGTGATAACAGCGGGCTTCTCTCTATATATGGCTTTGAACAGGGAAATTATGTGAAATTGTTCCTGAGCTCCTGAGACTTCTGAATTAGTATTGTGTATTGAAACACCCACAGAGCTACAGCAGCTATAGGATGCAGAAGTTGAGTTCAACCTAATAACCCTAGTTCTATTTCCACATAGTGGTATAAATTCCAAACCAAACTTATACACACATAATGGGGAAAACTGAGTATTACAATGACCTAGCTATTGTCCACGAGAGGACATATAAGCAGTTGTGTTGTATTGTAAAGAGAGTACTGCAGCCTTCCACCCTGACGGCACATGTTTTACAATAGAGAGGAATGTCAGAACAACTGAAAATTCACACATGAGTAGATTTGAGCTCATCCAGTGTCCCAAAGGACATGGCACGTATGATTCAGCAACCTTTGCGATGTGTGATACTGTATGTGTGTCAAACCTCTTCCGTGCAACTTCCTGAATGGTGGATATATCAAAAGGTCCATTGTCACGGTCAGAGTCTTCACTAGCCTGCAGTGCTCTAGGTGCATTAAATAAAAAAGCTTTAGCTTGAAAGATATTTGAAGAGGATTTTCTACAAGGAGAGCCTCTGGGAGTAAATGAAGAGTTGTCTGTCTGTCTGCTTCTCTAATAGGTATTGCTCTAGGGGGATGTTTGGTGTCTATCACCCATTGAATGGCTGGAGGAAAATGAGAAAGGAAACATGAGCACTACAATTGAGTCATTTTACATTTTAGCACTATAACGAACAGCTCTAAATGATGGTATCATCTGCTGGAGATATTCAGGTATATTCTCATGTTGTATTCAAATTATACAAATGTCAACAGTTGTAATAATTTATTAAGAAAATCATTTCAGTTAATCCCAGCTATGACAGAACTGCAGCATATTTCCGGAGACACAAAGACACGAGATCTGTAAACAGAAGGAGTTTACATTTAGAAAAAGGCCTGTTGTCATTGGAGAATGCATTGCAGTTCCTGTGAGAAGCCTTTTTGGTTCCAAGCTGAAACCTTTTGGGTTCTATGCAGAATCATCTGAGGAATGGCTTCTTTATGAATCCAAAATGGGTTCTTTAAAGGGTTATTTTGCGGGGACAGATGAAATATTCTTCCATGGCATTAGAGGATACAATTTCTTGACAACCGTAGAAGCAGCTGATTATAGAATATGAAACGAAATCTACAAATCTGTTTGTGAATAAGTATGATTTTTTTCTCTGTAATTAGATGTTTACTACGTATACTATTTGTCCCAAGTGACAGTACAGTTAGTAATATTTAGAAAACACTTCGACACCTTTTGATTTGCTGCAGAGAAACAGCATCACAATTAATTGCCACACTTTCAAGTTCTTTGTGTTTGCTTTGTTTTCTCTTGTTATTTTGATAGTTGCAGACAGCTGGCCTGGAGACATGGGGGATTTGATAGTTCATTTGTAAAAGTCTGAACCCAGAGGTGTGTCTGTGTGAGAAGGGTAGAGAGGTGTAACGCCTTGTGCTGCATTAATGGCAGTGGGCACGTCCTATCTACCTTCAACAGGAGATAATAGCTCCATTGAAGAATTAGAGATTACAGCTTTAACAAAATGCCAAGAAATCTGTCAAGTGTTTTTTTTATTTTGCTTGTAGCTGATAGCAATTTTGCTTCAAGTCGCTTTCATATTTGTGCTCCGGCTTTCTTTGTTCCTATCAAAACAACACGAGAACTCCTGTGTTCCTATGAGATTTCATAGAATCAGCAACGTGCATCAGCTCAGGGAGAAAGGGAGGAAAAATTACAGTCTGAGGTGATGCAAATGATATCCTCAGTGTATCTTCCCAAAGCTCCAACGAGCACGCTGACAGCTGATGCCAGATTAAACAAAAAGATCAGGAACTTATGGCTAATAGCTCAAAGCAATCATCTCTCATTATTTCAATTACATGGGTAAATGCATGCAATCATGCATCAAATTGCTCCTCTGAAGAGGGTCTTTCAAGCAAACCATTTCTGTCAGTGACATAAAAAAAGACAAAAAGTGAAAATATTTGCATTTATTTCTTCATGAAAATACACCTTTGTTTGATAAAAGGAATCTACAGTTGTCGTATGTTAACGATAACAAAATAAAGAATAACAAGGGTGCACACTGGTCGCTAAGACAATGAGTAGAAGAACTCCATCCTAACCTGTCTATTGTAATGGAATGACCACTACGCCATGGTGCAACCTTTACTAATACATATGTAAATGGCAACCTTTTTGCCCAATAATAGTATCTGGCTGGCTTTGACAGGACCGGCCCATCCAGGGTTCTTCAGTCATTTAAGGTGCAGTCGAAATGGTACTCTATTTTTAATATATATTTCTTTTAGACAGTGTATAATAGTGCATTATATACATGGTAAGGGAGAGGTTTGGGACTCAGCCCTAGACTTTCTGTGATGTGATTGATGACTCAGTGACTGGGGGAAAATTGCCTCCGATGAATAATTCAACCAGCTATCTATTTGCTGTTGAAGTAGCTGACAGGAAAGTTCTGACTGTCTGAGCACAATCTGCTCTCAAATCACTTAGCCTACAAGTTAGGGAATATTTAAAGAAGCCAAGAGATGTATCAGGTTTGGTCTTTTTTCAGATCTGACAGAGCCCAGGTCAGAATAGTGTTTAACGTGGTAAAATCCTTTTTATTTTTTTATGGGACATTACTACAGCTGACATGTTTAATATTTTTAAACATCTGGTGAGAAAACATGTATATGCAAACAAAGGAAACGGATGAACATTTTTGTGCCGAGTGGTTTCGTATGGATGAAGCGGAAAAAAAGGGCTGAGTTTTCGAGGAGACTTAAGATTCTACTTTTTGGCCCCTCACTAGTGATCTGGCTGTAATGAGCTTCACCGTTGTTGACAGAGCCACACAGCTGTTAGCCAGGCTAAGCAGCAAGCCCAGTGCTGGGGCAGCTTTGGGCAGCGTGAGGCTGGGTAGGTGATGCGGAGGCACCAGAGATAGTGTTGCTGGTAGGGTGGTAGAGGAGGCGGATACGGGGGTGGGGGTGAAGAAGGGTAGCTCCACAGCAACCCAGTTGCGTTTCCCTTTGCCTGAGCCTTTTCTGCTCAGTCTCTATCGACCTGTCACAGACATCACAGTGATTGACTGGCTCGGCAGATGCGCTGGTATAACAGGTAACCTGATCCACCGGTCCCATCTGGCTCGCAGCCTTCCTCAATTCACACCCAACCAAAGAATACACATCACCGCGAGCAGCGCTTTCTTTGTGCTCCACAACATTTGTCATATATGAGATATATGTCGGGGAGGGAGAGTTTGTTCATGGTGAGCCCCATTTACATAGATGGGGGAAAACGCGCGCGCAAACTAGCGAGCTGGATCAAGTGGACATTTTGCTTTATCCAATCTTTTTTTATAGGGATGGACAGAACACAGACGAGAACAGAGGCTTTGGGGGTAATCATGAAATTAACATAATTTAGAAGTGATTAGTTCTCCTTTTCCTCATGGAACAATTGCCATGCATTGAGCTCTCGGTGCATTGCTTAATTTTTCCATGAGAAAAATCGCAATTACAAAACGCGATGCGATGAATGCGTAAAGTAGCTACGATGGGGGTTCTCATCGAAGCCAGATGGAGGGCCTAATTGCACAAAGCTTGAGAGGCTTGCCTCTTCTGGACTGCTGATGGCGCGCAAGTGTCGGGGGGGTGGGTGCCGGTTGCCACCACCAGTTGGACGTTCAGTTGACGCGGTGCTTGTTGTTTATTCACGTCCTAGTTGGCCACATCATGGCAGGCCGGCGGACGGGGAGGTGAGCAGAACAGCTAGGGAGCAGAGTTGATTCCGGTGCGGCTCACATCCATCCACAAGGACTGCTGGGCAACGCAGGGTCCTCCTCCCTGGCATGTGCAGGCGCATCACGACTCCCCCGCTGCTCCGCGGAATAACACTGCTCACTGATCGCTCATCCTTCAATAATGACTTCTTCCCACCAAAATATTTTGTCAAGCTTGTGTACCGGGAGTTCAAGCCTTTGAATCAACACCTCTGAAATCTATCAACAGCCCGCAATCTTCCAGGCTTTCACATGGTGGCGAAGTAGCTAACACGTCCCCAAATCCCCTCTCACCCGACGCCCCACACTAAAACCCAGTCATAGAGTGTGACCAAGATGCTCGGCAGAAGGGGGCCGCTACCGATGAGTGTAGAGGGCCCTGTTACCCAGCTACAAGAGCAGGCCGAGGTATGAAAAGGACGTGTCTATAATGAGAATGCTGCAGGAGGATTGTCAGCTACCTGCTATGCCAGAGAAACAGAAGCAGAAGCCATAATATGTGCTTTCATGCAGCACCATCTATTGTCTAGTCTACACAAAACCAATTGTTCTCTTTACACAGTCATAGCATAGAGTTTTGTTTATATTTCTATGAAACATTTATATTATACACGCAAGATTTCAAATCTTCCAACACAATGTTCTAAACACTTCACACACTCTAAACATAGTTTTTTCACATGGATATAAACTGCAGATAAATTGTCATACAAAATCACATTGACAACAAAAATGCAAAAGAGTAGGGTATCTATATTTAATTGAAGACTGTACTTTAATCCTAGCTTCAACATCTGTGATAGTAAAGGTGAAAGCACTGTGACAGAACCCCCCCTTAAGACCCCCTTATATCCTCCTTCCCACTAACACACATCTGACAGATGAACACCTTCTTAGGGCCACCTTTCCTCACCTCTCCTTGCCTCTTCTACCTTCTCCTCACCTCCCCTCGGCTTCTTTACCACCTCCTCTATCTGCTCCTGCCTCCAGTACCACTTCCTGCCTCCGCCCCAGGCTTCTCTGCTACCCCCTACATCAATAGCACACTGGAGGCTTAGACACAAAGGATTCTCAGACAAACTGGACTCTCAGGCAACCTGCAGTATCAAACACATTGCAGTATCAGACACATTGCAGTATCAGACACACTGGAGTATCAGACACATTGCAGTATCAGACACACTGGAGTATCAGACACACTGGAGTATCAGACACACTGCAGTATCAGACACATTGCAGTATCAGACACATTGCAGTATCAGACACACTGGAGTATCAGACACATTGCAGTATCAGACATACTGGAGTATCAGACACATTGTAGTATCAGACACACTGGAGTATCAGACACACTGCAGTATCAGACACACTGAAGTATCAGACACACTGGACTGTCAGACACACTGGAGTATCAGACACACTGAAGTATCAGACACACTGAAGTATCAGACACACTGGAGTATCAGACACACTGAAGTATCAGACACACTGAAGTATCAGACACACTGGAGTATCAGACACACTGGAGTACAAGACATACTGGAGTATCAGACACACTGAAGTATCAGACACACTGGAGTATCAGACACACTGGAGTACAAGACATACTGGAGTATCAGACACACTGGACTCTTAGACACACTGGATTCTCAGAAACACTGGAGTATCAGACACATTAAACTCTTAGACATAATGGAGTATCAAACTCACTGGAGTATCAGACACACTGCAGTATCAGACACATTGGAGTCTCAAACACACTGTAGTATCAGACACACTGAAGTACCAGTCACACTGGACTCTCAGACGTACTGGATTATCAGACACACTGGAGTAATGTACATTTTACATTTTATCCAATTAGAAGTTACTCTTATCCAGAGTGACTATGATTACATGCATAATGTACATTTAAGTGGTCAAACAACCACCGTTGTACAGTAGTAGGTGCATTCTAATATTTATGACATTGAATCAGCAAAAATCTGTTCTGGAAAAAGGTTTATACAAATAAACATTTTTTTAAAGACTAGAGACATCAACGTTGTTGTTCATGGATCTAATATAAGTATTCATTGAAGAGGAAGGTTTTCAGATGTTTTCTGAAGATTTGTAGACTCTGCTGGTCTAGCCTCCAGTGGAAACTGATTGAGGTGGCAGGACAGAAAAGAGTTTTGACCTTGAAGGTCTGGCACGGCCAGGAGCCTAGAGGTGACAGAACGAAGAGCCCGTATAGGGATGTAGGGTTTTAGCATTGCCTGGACATAGGGAGGAGGAGCTCGTCTTGTTGCTCCATAGGCGAGCACCATGGCCTTGTAGCGGATATGAGGTTCAACCGGAAGCCAGTGGAGTGTGCGTAGAAGTGTGGTGACGTGGGAGAACTTGGAAAGGTTGAACACTAGGCTGGGTGCTGCATTCTGAATTAGGTGGCACACAATGGACACTCTACCAAGAATGATTTGCAGTAATGCAGACATGAGATGCTGAATGCCTGGATGACTCCGTAGCCGTAAGGAAGGCCGGAGTCTTAAGTCTGAAGTACAGTACACTTTTCTCACAAGTTGCATTGAAACATTTGTCTCGCAAATAAAATGTGTGGTGCCCACACAGCAATAAGTCCAGTGTTAAATCAACACCCTAAGTGTTAACACTCCCATATAGCTATATAAACACTAAGAGTGTAAATTTAACACTGGACTTTTTCCTGTGCACATACTCGCTCCACATACTAGAGGGTGAAGTTTTCTGTAATGAAGGTTCCACATTTTTCACAGACTGAGCGTAGTTTGCAAACATTGAATAAATTACAGCAGTCAAAACAAAAAAAATAGAACAAAAAACGAATTTAAGTTATATGCGACACAATTGATCATGCACCCACTTTCGGCTGGAAGCTGGAGTCTCACTCGCTGAAACCGGAGACACACTGGAGTCTTAGACACACTGGAGTTTCAGACACGCTGGAGTCTTAACGGCATTGCTTACTTCCAGGCGAAAGTGGCAAATATTCTGATCATTGTCGCTAGGTGTAGTCGAAGTATGTTGTGGGGGGGGGGGGGGAA
>JACXGM010002114.1:8278-34964 GCA_016801145.1 Umbra pygmaea | reverse complement strand
ACTGGACACAACCACTGGCTCAAGTCGCCTACGCCACCAAAGTGAGCTGAGCTCTATGGACACACTGGACTCTCAGACTCACTGGAGTTCAAGATGTGCACCTTTGTCATTGTTTGTGCTGCTCAAAAATGAACGTAATTGTGTGTGGGCACTGTGTGAATGGCAGTAGGACTTCAAGAGCCATAGGACCCAGTAAGCGCATCATCAGCTCAGAGCTTGAAGCCTCCTATTAATGAAGGAGAAGCAGCCATATCTCCATTACATGCTGGAACACTGAACAGTGACCCTGAACCTTTGCACCTCTGAAGCCACTTAGCCATATCACTGGTGTTGAGGAAGTTAGTAACATATGCTGTTGTGTGCCCTGGGATGGATGGGCACTGCATAAGTGTGAAGTTCTGGCATTTAAAAGTGAGGTCTAATTATAAAAGCAGCACATCTCTCTGTGTGTGGAGAAGTGGATCTTTTGCTGGTAATGGAGATGAACTTCATGTTGGAGGTCAGGAAGGAAATTATGGGAGACGAAATATGTGGCTGGCTCTATTGGCTGCTTTGGCAAACGTTTAGTTAATAATGTATAATTTCTCATACTGATATGCAAGCTACAAAATCCCTCCTCAAACAACAATACAAAACACAACAATAAAGAGGACACAGGCATACTGTGCCATCATTGTAATAAAGAGAGCAAATGGTCCAGAAACCATATTGTAATAACAATAATGGAAATGTATGCGTAATTTTGCCTGTAGTTCATGCAAGATATGTAGTTTATAGTATTAGTTAAATGATAGACCTGATGCGATGAGACCATAAGATTGAATTGGAATTGAGAAGAAATAACTTATTAATGGATAGTTGCAAGAATTAATGCATTTAAACGTGTTTTTACACCACCAATTTTTGGCTGAGTGTATAATGTGGGAGACACTGTACATGACATAGCACACATTTTTAGGGGACATGTATTTGCCCCTCAATTTAAAATGAAAAACATCAAGGGATGGTTTATTTACAGACTGTTATGATAGAAAAAAACAATAAAACCAAAACAGAATTTGGAACTCTGCACAGCAATCTTGAGAATGATTGAGTGATTTGTCTACTTTATTTGTTAGTTTGAACGGCTGGCAGCAATAAATTCAACAGCAGCAGGATTAATGCCAAGATTCATCCAAGGAATTCCAGCTCAGTGCCCCAACTGTAGTATATACTATCACACACATATCAATCATTCAAGGACTTGGTTTTTCAACTAATGATTGGATGCATGGTGCAAGAATTAATGCAATTAATTCATTATTGAATGTGACTATATTCACAGCTTAATAGACCTAAACATCTACATAGCTTTTGCTCAACATATTAGTTAAGTAATTGTTTGGAGATGCTTCAGTTTACAAATTATGTTCTAATCACCCTCACAGCAAGGCAATATCCCAAATTTCTCCCACATAGTGGATGTTAGCAGATTTTATGCTGTATTTATAACAAAACACTTCCCGTTTTCTCAACCGGTGTAGATCCTCATGCCCCGACAATTCACATTAGCCACTCCCCCTTACTGGGTACAGAAGTAATAAAATCCTCAAAATCTAATTAAACCCATTCAAATTAGCCATGAAATTACCTTGTTAAATCTGGTAATTTAATACATGACGTTATGTCTAAATACATATCATAACTATTCTGTCATTAGCTAAGAATTTTGATTGAAGTGTTTCTTACAACATTTGTAGGTGTTTCTTACAATCTACTGAATACAACTTTAAAGTGTATGTTTTTGTGTGACAGCTATGCTATTTGCATGTTAATCTCGGTCAACACAGACAGGTAAATAGTTAGCACAGCTAGCCATTGCAAGCATTCACTGCTTCAGTTGAAGTGACTTTTAAGTTAAATGTTTTTAAGTGTAAGTTCACTGGTAACTATGAAATGAATATATATCATCCAAAACATCTGGATGGGACTTTTACTCCAGGATTATAAAAAAGCGAAATATCCCTTTTCTTGTATAAATTGATATTGTTTTCCGGCTAGCTAGAGAGCCATTTCAAACCAGCTACAGCAGCATTTGACATACAAAATTTAGAGTGATAAGGTACAAGTAAAAAAAAATTGTATTGTTATGCTATTTGTCAATGTTGTACTTTAAATTTGAGTCTAAAAAACTAACTGTTGGCTAGCTTTTTCTAGCTGCAATAATTTAAAACTTGTCAAAATATTTGGAACTAGCAAGATAACGAATATGCAAAAAAGTATTCAATATAGAACAACCTGTATTAGCTAGCTAGTAACATTATTCATTGTACGTACAGGTTATTTTAGACAATGTATTTACTATTGTGTCAATCAGATTATGCATTTTAATGTGAGCTATTTTAAAGTAAACCAGTATTTACTGACATTTTCACCTATGTTTTATTTTCCTGTTTCTTCGATAAAAATATATTATTTAGATAATCCTAATGTTTGCTACACTAACAATGGTAAGTTACAGCAAGTAGTATGGAAGAATCCATCAACCCTAAATAGATTGTATCACTGCCATCCAGGTGGTTACCACCAATAGCATTGTAAAGTACAAGTCATTAGTCTAGTAGGCTGCTATACAACACAATGTAGGCATTTACATTTAAAAATTTGGCCAAGATACCATCTGAAACATAGTAAAATCCCAGTGGCAACTAATGTAACTTACTGACGGTCAAGCAGGTGGATATTTGACTGCTGCAATAAGCTCCCTATGCTGTTAACAAGAAACTTGTAAACATTTCCCCTATTTTCCCCTATTTTGAGTACCTACATACAGTGGGTGTCACTGGATAAAGTTAGCAAAAACAGTCTTCCTCGTACAGTCTGAAAATACAGGAACCTGTCTACAAATTTCGAGGGGTCACAGCATGAAATGGCCTTCTTGCTAATAATTTGGCATGGGGCAGATTACTGGATCTTGTCTGCAAAGGTCTGGGGAGCCTAAATATTTGGGGGCCCTCGCATGCCATTTCTTGTTTGCCCCCACCCCTTTCTCAAACAGCTTTCTCTGCCTGAACCTTTAGCTCTGAATTGTTCATACATCCAACTTCCGTATCCAACCAAATGACTGGAGCTATCCATTCAATGTCATCTTGGAGACCTGAAATTCTACCAGTCCCCTTATGTGCAATGGCAGATTGCTACAAAACCTTTTCAATGCCGCGTGTCTCAGTGAGTCTCAAGGAGCCCAGACCAAGCCCAGCTGTTGACTGACAGGCTGCTTCTAAAGCGCCAAAGGGACTAAAAGCAAAGAAAGTTTTTTTCTCATTCCTCCATGTCAGAACTTAGAAACGTTAAATGACAGGGATACACGATGTGTGAAAACAGAGGTTAGCATGACGGTGAACTGTGCACTACCAACACACTGGACAACTATATCGTTATCGAGGGAATCG
Source organism: Umbra pygmaea (assembly GCA_016801145.1). NCBI lineage: Eukaryota > Metazoa > Chordata > Actinopteri > Esociformes > Umbridae > Umbra > Umbra pygmaea. Next base: position 31,533 of record JACXGM010002114.1, on the reverse strand, counting down.
GCCTCAGATAGCTTTTTAAATACTATTTAATAAATGATTTTAAATGGCTATTAAGGCTGTATAACATCACAGTAATGAAAACGTTGTTAGTAACATACATATTCCTGAGTTACATGATACGATCTACAGACATGTTTCATTGCCATGTACAGGCACAGGCCTCAGACTAAATAGTGTCAGTGGAGTATACAATCAAGTCTGTTAATCAATAATCAAATCACTTTCACTATGTTTATCACTGATGATGACAGTTATTAAGATAGTGAAGAGAAATCAATGAAAAAAGAGCACTAGCTACAATAACATAATTAAGTCAACCAAGTGGGAATATACTGTATACTGTATGTTACATTAGGAGATGTGGACAGTTGGCTGGGTCTTGCTAAAGTTATACTAAAGAAACGAAACCACAAAAATACTATTTAAAAGCAAAATACATTTGCTACTAGTAGGATTTAACCCACCCAGCACAGTAGTTTTTTTATCTAAAGTACTTTCCCAGCGGCCAGGATACAAGTCATGTCCATCGTACCCTGATGGCAACATGAACTCCTCAATGGCTGAATATCTGCCACAGTTTAAATAGATAGACAGGCCGTATTGTAAACAGTTATCATTTATTTACAGCCAAATCTCTTAAACATGAATGAGTAAATGTTTTGAATACCAGTCTTTAGTCCTCCTCAGTCCTCGACAAATTTTACTCCTCGACCTTGCACGAGTCAGGCAGCTGTACACAACAAACACAGATGTGTCTGTCATCGCTTTTATTTAATGTCGGATGAAAATGGTTGTGATGACCGGTCGCCTTTGAGGACCAATCACTCTTGAGTATTTCCGTAAACACATAAAAATGTCAGAAGAACACAGAGAAACCCAAACTAATGAAGCCCAAAAAAAAACAGACCAGAAGACACAAATGGGAATAGAGTGATACGGAGGGAGTACGCACAGTCCCTAATACCACCACATTGAACATTCTTTAATCTCGTTAAAACGTGTGTAATGTTTACTCTGAATTATTTTAGTTTTTTTATTTTACCTTTCTCATCTTCCACGTTAGCAATATAAACGAACGTTACCCATGCCAATAAAGTCAAAGTGAGTGAGACATAGAACAGAGTGAGAGAGTAAAAATGAGCAAGCGAAATGAGTCGTGTGCAAGGAGCCACCCAAAAGGCAGATGTCACTTGCTAAAAGAGGACTTCATCCATCCCTTGAGAGGGTTGGAGAAATCATCCAATTGAAGGAATTGAAATATTTCTGTCACTGAAGACTGTGGCCGGTTTAGGCTTGGGCTAGTGTTTGTCTATGTATGTTTACAACAACTGTCATTAAAGGCACAAGAAACATGAGGGGGCAATGTAATCAGATCCCTCCCCTTTGTTGAATATTTAATGTCGGACTGAAGGGAAGAAAGCAGCACATACTCTTCCTTCCTCATCGCTTGGCTCTCTGGCTCCCCTCTAAGCGTCTCCAGGGATGGATGGGTTTCTTTGCTGGTCACCACGAGGACCCATTTACTGTCTGATCTTTGCTCTTTATTTCTTCACTCCCTTCCTGTCTCACGAAACCAGATTTGCTACGTTTTAGTCACCTCAAAGCAGACTTGTGTGTATATATTTTCAGGGTAAATTTAATTGCCAATATGGATTTTAAGTCAGTGTTCAGATCGGGTTTTAGAAATATGTAAACTGTTGTGTTATTTTATCAGGCCCAGCAGTGGAACACATACCTCAGATAGTGAACATCCAACATGGAGGAACAATCTTTAAGCAAGACAACTCAGACGTAAACGGATTAAAGGAACCGTAATGGGAAAACAAGTGCCCATTTCAAGTGCAGTTGGGCGAAATTTAAGACTAGGAAAGTTGCATTATAAATGTTTTATCAAATTGAGGATATTTTCACACTCACTGATTCCTGAAACATGAACCTATATTTTCTGTCTTTGGTTTCCTTTCTTGAAGTACCCTAATGTGCCAAAGATGTTCTACTTAAGCTCGGGTTACTGTTGTTGGTTTGTAAGTTAATGTCTAAAAAGTTCTGATTTGATTTGAATCGACCAATATGCATTAAAACCGCCGTTCTTTAATCAAAATCTTATATGATCTAAAAGTGAATGTAACAAAACCTTCATATTCTTTCAACATCCTGCTCATTTTGACCAGTCTAATTCAGTTGTGGACTGAAGGCACACTGTCTACTATTACACAAGTAAAGGGTTACACTACTTTGCTAGATGGACATATTAGTTTATATACCTCTCTGTGTTCTCACTGAACATGGCTGCAGAGACAGAGTGGTCAATCAGATTGAGTTGTACAAAAAATTGAAAAGTTTAACACCGTCAACTTCCTTGTTTCATCCACAATATTGAACAACTGTGCTGAACTTGGTACACGACCCTGAAATATTTTCTGCAAAGATAATGTACAATATAAGATCATATAAATGTTGTACCCGACAATGTTCATGTTATATAAGACAAGGTTATATTTATCTAATGTAAATAATGTATAATGTAATTCAAATGTTGTATGAGATAATGTATTAGGAAATTGAAATATTATGCTGTAAGGCAAAGTACAAGCTGTGTTTTAGAAGATAAGGCACAGTCAATATAATTTAAGGTAATCTAAATGTTATTTAGACATGTGCTAGGCTATATGTACTGTATACACTGATGGTTACAATATTTTTAGCAATAAAATGATAATAAACAGAGCAACACCGTTAGCTACGAAGGGATGTCTTCACAGACATTTTAAAAAACAATTGACTTCTTCTTTTGCTTCCTGTTAAATTATGTTTTATTGCACATACACGTGTGATGGGGAGACAGAGGTGAACATTTGTTTACACATCACAGAGGATTCTAACGTTAGTGTTGTTGTCATCATCAGACAAATACTGAAAAGATGAAGATATACTGAGAAGATGCTGACTTCTTCTCTTTCAGAGTACAAAGAAAAAGGCAAGAAATAGGAGGTTTCTACAATGTAATGTTGATTGTAATGAGAAACACCATGATTACTTTGAGAGAAAGTCTGTATAACATTCGGAGTATATTGGGAATAGGCACTACGAAACAACAATTAATTGGTGACTGAGACAAATTGTAATGCGGCCTGGTTAACAATCAATACTTGGAAATAAACTTTCCTCAAACAATCAATCACGATGCGTCCCAACAGCGATTCATTTTCATAACTCGACTGCCCTCGTCTTGCTCTAAAGTCAATGTTTTGGTGGCGGGTCTTGGATGGCAGCGTAAGTGTGTTTTCTCTCTGACAGATGCGACAGGGAGTGTATCATATTGGGAACACTTTGTGCATTAAGCACATATTCCCCATGCAGAATTCTAAATGAACACAGGCCCTACAGCAGCCACAGCAAGACACTTAACAACTGACACACAGGAACTGAGAGAAATTACTTAACGGATCAGTTACATCTAAAATGATGGAATCAATAACAATATTTTCCCTTGGACCCTATCTCACTGATAAGCAAAATCTGTCTCCTTAAAAGCCTTACATTAAAATTTAATAGGGAGCAGTTTGCTTGCAGAGATGTGTAATATCTGAACAGCTGTCCTCTGCCGTGTTTCAAACTTGTTTTCTTGGCCGTTTCAGTGTCATCCACTAATTGCCCTTTCTTTAGGACATATGATCCTATTGAATTGAATCATAGGAGTATAAAACAGGAAAACGCTTTCTGGAGGTCAGATGAAAACAACACGCCATTTCTAAAGCACTTTCTTCTCGCTCTTTACTTTTGTCTGAGCCGTCCCCAAGTGGCTTGGTTAAGCATCTGATTTCAGCCCATCAAGGGCTGCTTGGTCTTTGGTGGGCTAAATTACTATAGCAAGTGTGAATCCATTCTGAGTGCATGGTTTGCACTAGACATTGTTTATCTATCTTCGTACTGTCATTTGCATCGTTCTGTTGATCACTTAGCTGACAAACTGTCTGCAGTTTGCCATTCTAATTCACCATAATGGAGACAGCGATTCAGTTTAGATTAATCTATTTTGAACATGTACAGTACCAAATAAATCAACATTATGAATGCATCTCGAAGGCTGTATCAACAGGTGAACACACCAAAGGCTTTCATTTGCAGACTTGCATGCACGCTTGCCTTTTTCTTTCAGACTTCTACTTCCTTATTGTCGTTTCTTTTTACATCTGGTGAAAAAATAGACTGCTGTCCTTCCAATCACTGTTTTCACGAAATACAATGAGAGTGTGAGCCTCTGAGGACTAGCTCTGGATGGAAAACCTCACCGACATCTACTAGTTCACACAGTCAGCCCAATCAGTGACTGGATTTGCTTGAAAAGCACACCCTAAAGCGAGGCTGGATTTACCATCTCCTTCAGGCCTTGGCCAATGAGACCATGCCGGTCCCTGATTTCACAAGTGCAACCCAAGCAATCACTGTAGTTCTCCTGTTCCTGATTGCTTTGGACTAGCCGCCTGCATCTCCATCTCAAAGCGAGGATTGGAAGAGCCAAAGATTATCTCTGAACTTACTCTGATTACCGACTTAGAGAGGCGTACATCGTGCCCTCATCAGCTAGCTAACATGTCTGTAGTCAGAACAAAACTCCACACTCATAATGTAGTATTTATTAAAGACAGGCTGTTCAGACTGATCAATACAGTACATCCAGTCTCTGCCCGCTCTGCAGGCGAGGTGTCTTTGAAGGTAAGAATAGCTGACAGCAGACATACTACAGTGGCTTGTGGTTAAACATCCTCTGCAAGGCGTTTTAATGTGTGGATCAGAGCCAATACGGATCGCTACATCTGCAAGAAAATCCTACGGAAAATTGATATCACCGAACGGTGCTGCGTCTATCAGAATGTTCACAATATGAATAATTGAGCATGCAATTTGATCAGTTTTTCTTACCTCTCACAGTGATCAAATGTAATGTAAAATTGATGTCTTAATCTATATACTGGAAGAAATACGGTAGCTGGATATTGAAAATAATGATTTGCATGATCGTCACACACTCAATAGATTGTGACATTCACACATGGAGAAATGTTTATTTGGAAGAGGTGTGTTATCAAAACATCCTGTCATACTTGGAACACTTCTTTTACAGTTCACACTATCCTACTGCCCTCAAGGCTCTTCTCCCTGTCGACTTCCTGACAGCAAACCTAATCAAAGGAAACTATCTCCCCTTCGTACTTTCACAAGCCCTTATCCATAGTGCTTAGTTGGACATCCAGGCATCCATATTTCTTTATTTCCTTTGTTTTTGTCTTGACAGCTGTCTGTAAGTATCTTTCTTTATCTAGCCATTATCTGCTTGGTTTGGTTGAGAGTATAACGTTTCCTTAACAGACCAGAATTCCCTTTAGTGCAAACCTAAACTGGAGCTGATAGTGAAGTACAAATAGGCCTAATTGGTCCTGCTATTTACCCTCTATGCAGACTCCCTCCCATCGCAGAAGGGCTTGGTATGATGGATTGTTCCCTCTCTTGACTGCTGCTCCAGCTCCAGCCAGGTATAAAGATATTATCAGGCTTGGGTCTCAACGCCCCAGGCCCCCCTGAGATGAGTGAGGCCTTCTCTATCTCAGGAAATATCCCTGTATGTGTATGTTTATCAGTATGCTACAGGGAGGGGAAAATACACTGTTCTCAGAGCCACTTACGTATATTTATTTTTAAAACGTGTTATCATGTTATAGTTTTTTATGAGACGTTAAACAAAATGTACTAGATATCTTAGAAGATTAACCAATAATAATTATATATATATATGTATTATTTAATTTAATTTTAATTCATTTTAATTACACTTAGGTGAACATATATATATATATATACTTTCATTTTAATTTGAAGTTAATGTGATGGTCTAATTACGCTAAGGTAAAACCTTTTTCTATTTGTTCATAGCTACAGGCCAAACTCGTTCCAACTTTCACCCCAGTGTTGCTTCCCAAACCGCTCCTGCATAGCTGAGTCCACCTGCTATAACCCCAACAGGAACTTATCAATTAATCTCTCTCAGCCTAGCTCAAGTAGGGGTAATCCTCCCATTGAAGTGTTTGAACTTTCCAACCGCTAGACAAAGGGCCTGGATAATGGTTTGTTGGAATGGTCTTGTTTTGGTGGAGGATCTTCAAGAGGCTTAAGGCCAAACGCTTGGTAGCGGCTATTTGTCTCTCCTCATTGCCAATAATCCTGCCATTTGTGCGGCTATTAGTGCCCTGATGACCATATCCAGATTGTTCTAGTGCCTTCTTCTTTTCCTCCCATCAAGAGCTCTTGAGACGCAACTTCCGCAATGTGTCTAATGATTAAGTTGAGCACGGATTCTCCCTCAGTGAGCTTCGCCATCTGTCATCAAGGAGTCACCTGAGTTACAGTAGAGTTAAGCACAACTCGGCTAGCTACAAAAAGCAAGGAAACCCCACGTTAACCTCTCATAATGATAACAAATATAAATTATCACATTTTCAGCAGGAGCTCTCTGGAGCTCCATCAGTCACAGGGTTTTGTTTTCAACAATACCCCTCCTCTGTCATGGCATTAACTGCGTTCCACAGTACACTGTTGGCTGTTGCCAATTAACTGCGAGTTTAACACTTTTTTGTCTCGTGGCAAATTAGCATTCACAGTGGTTTCAATTGACATATTTCATCTTGTCTTTGTTTATGTGATTCTAATACTAACTGAACGATAGAAATGAATGAAGAAGCCCCTCGGTTCTCCAGCTGTGTTCTTTAGGATATATTCCAATACATGAACCCAGCCAAAAGCTTTTTACTGTTAAGCTGAAAGGCAATAAAGTCATTAAAACACCAGGGGTTCATATATTCAATATCATTTTCCAAAATGTGTTTAATTAAAATTAATCATCAGCTGCATTATATTGCTACCTGCGGTGAAAAGTGCTACGCTGCTACTTTCTTGTGTCGAGCGGTTTCTTGCAACCAAACGTTAAAACCATGCCAAAGTCAGATTACTGCAATCTCTCACTTCACCACTCGAATGAAAATTATCCCTCATATGCTGTAAAAATTGATTTGATAATATCTCCATACGAAAACCACTTCAAACTGCACCCTCAAAGTTTGGACGTACTTACACTTTTCAAGGTGAATTACATTCGTCATCCATGTCGTCAAATAAGGGGTTTGAAGCCTGCTTGTATAATGTAAGCGTTCTTTATATGGTTTATCTAGCATTTTATAATAATTATATTGTTCCAGCAGTGGTCACATTGTATTTTTATAGAATTGGGCTGACCCCGCCATCTCTCTTGCTCCATTATTTCTTTATGTTTCTTCCTTAGCTTGCGTTTCTATAAGTACCTCTGACAGGATTCTCCTCTCTTCTGTCTTTTGCTAGATTATGATTTCATCTGAGTACCTTGGGTTCCTTTACTTTTTCTCTGACAGGAAAGCTTCTCTCTCCCCCTGACACCAAAATGATTAACAACACTTCAGTAAGGACGATTCTTCTGCTTTCTCAACCTTCTCTGCTGACCTCCTGGTCATTTGAAGTTGTTTCCTGTCTGGAGAGTCAGTCCATTGTAAGGCCTGGTGTGTCCTGTGGTGTCGTTGACCCTTCTGTCCCCTGCCCCCCCCGCCCTATCCTCTGTCCACTACTAATTAAACTCATTGTTTATGTCTCCAAACAACCCTTCTGCTCTCCTGCTTACCAGTCATTCATGTTTCATTGCCGCATCCAAATAACAGTAATTGTTTTTAAAAAGACTTTCGGATACATGGCATACGTATAGTACACGTGTGGTCACTTAAAGATGCATTCTAGGACATTTGCGAATAATTAATTATTTAAATTTTAGTTGGATGTGAAATGAGTTGTTTAATTTGTATACAATGAAGTCATGGGCATAGACCTGCACACATAAGACACAATACACAGTTTTAGTAGGGACCATTTTGGCTCGGCAGCACAACCTTTACAGCCAGTGGCCAAAATACCCAGAATGCAACTTTTATATTGGCTGTGTGAAACTTAACAAAATAATGTTTAGATATTTAACTGTAAAGATGAACATCCATAAGATCAGCTGGTTCCCCACAGACACTTTGTGCTGCTGTCACTCTACTGCATAGGTGGTTGACATTATAGTTACGTGTAACGGTGCCCCCTCCTGGACGGCAGAGGTGGTCCTGCAGCCACCTCCCACAGCTTGTTTTGTTTTTTGTGCTCCCGGACATTCAATAACCCATTTCAACCAATAGATCGCTTGTCTCATTCTCAAACATGCTCAGCTGTGATCACTTGTCTCATTGGGATGTGTATTTAGTTTGTGGGTATGTTTGAGTAGCTGTCGTACATTGTATGTTTTGGACTGTGTGTTGCTGATTGTTATTACGTTTTGCCCATCGAGGCACATTTATTTTTGTACAGTGTCTTCTCAGATGAAACTCTGACGAACTGGAGGCTATCATCCTTGCCACGCTGGATTGTCTACAGTTCTGAGGGAGTAACACACATTGTCCTGGTGACGTCAGAAACATTTTTTGGGGGGGACTGTGAAGAGTCAAATCGCTGGTCAGCTGACGTCGAGGGAGCAGCATCGGTCTACTGCTGGACCCACGGTACCCTCAGCCAAGTCCACAACGGCCACAGCTCTAACAGCCCTCACCAAGGTGGACAAACCTTGCCATCTCCACACCTGTGCTAGTTCCCCCCTCCCGGCAGCGCATGCAGCTCAGCCCCAACTCCAGGTGCCGTTTCTATGGAAGGGTCTTTGCACGGTTGGAACCGTGGTACTGTAACCATCAACAACACCATCTACAACTGACTTCATGTCTGAGTTTTATTACTAGTCTGTAGATATAAGTCAGATGTGTGTGGTTGAGAAGGAGTCTGAAGTATCCTGGCTGTCTGTAAAGATTCCACCATACTTGGGAAAGACACAGTGACTGAGTGGCTCTTAGACGTGGGCTAGATGAACACCTTGTTCACTGTGTCTCTGGATGCCGTTGTTGTCTGGGTTCTCTGCAAGCTGTTTGGATTGTTTCAGCCACCAGTGAACTGTCCCCAAATGATACCTACACTAAGGAAGACATGCAGCGTGGGATTCCCACCAGACAAGACATTAACCTCTGCCTGGATATCAATGGATTAGTTGTTGATTCTGTTACAGTGCTTCTACTGTACTACAGTAATCATGTTTTTTGCATATAATATTACCACACAATCTAAACTGCTCTATGAACTGCCATCCATCACCATGTGTTGTCCCTTAATGCCCTCCTCCGCTGACCCTGTAAACCTTTTGTGCTTTACTACGGATTATAAATCACCACTGCCTCGCCTTTATTGTTGGATTAGAGTGTATATATTGTGTTTTTATGATGGGTTTTGGATTCCTAAAATGACCCTACTGCCCTTTCACTGCAGGGTACAGTCCCTGTTTGCTGTCTTTCTACAGCTAAACTGTCTTTCTTTTATGCTATTTACCTCCCATCCAGTACCATGACAAGAGATATACAACAATATAGATCATGTATAGATATGCAACAGTATAGATCATATCAAGATGTGCAACAGTATAGACCATGTCCAGACATACAACACTATAGATCATATCCAGATGTACAACAGTATAGATCATATCCAGATGTACAACAGTATAGATCATATCCAGATGTACAACAGTATAGACCATGTCCAGATATACAACAGTATAGACCATGTCATGATATACAACAGTATAGAGCATATCCAGATATACAAAAATATAGATCATATCCAGATATACAACTGTATAGACCATATCCAGATATACAACAGTATAGATCATATCCAGATGTACAAAAATATAGACCACGACCAGATAAACAACAGTATAGACGGTAGCCAGATGTACAATGATAAACACCATATCTAGATCTACATTAACATAGAGCATATCCAGATGTACAATGACATATACCATATCTAGAGCTACAATAACAAAGACAATATAGAGATGCACAATGCAATAGATCATATTTAGATCTAGAATAACATAGACCATATCCAGATGAACAAAGACGTAGATCATAACCAGATATATAGTGACAGAGATCATACCCAGAGGTCACCTCATCCTACTCCTTCTCTGTTTCCAACCTTATGGGCATCAGAAGTAATGTAATCATAGTAGAATCATTTCACTTTATTGTTCGTTTTAGGGATTATGATATTCCATACAAAACCAATGTTGGATATAGATCACATGCTGGAGGTTTTCCTTCTGCAGTTGTATTATTGAAGGGATTTGATGGACGTAAATGTGTGGTCATATTGTGGTAGCGAGCAGATATCAGCAGTGAACTACAGTATTGACTTGTCAGCACAACATCATCGTTGGATACACCACTGGTCCTTCAGTCCTGTTGTGGAGGATTACAAGAGGATTTGTAGGAGAGGTGAAACAATTGACTCAAAGCCACACGCAACCATGAGTCGGTCGGTCAGTCCCTACTAATCTCTTGTCTCACTGTCTGAAGTCCTCTAAAGCAATGAGCTTTGTTTTCATAGCCACACTGAGCTAAACACAAAAAACGACGATGTGCAAAAGGTAAATCATCGATTTTCCCCACTTCCCGAACCGCACAGCATCAACGACTGAGTAGAGAAAGAAAAGAATGGCTGTCCGTTTGACCTTCTGTGTGTGTATTCAACAAACAGCAGATGGTGGAGATTCAGAAGGTCCATTATGTGACTAGCAGTGTTGTTCTTCACAGAGCTTCCCACAGAGACACTCTCTGTGGCTGCAAGAGAACGTCATGCATGGCAGCACAGTTAAAATGATGTCCTTACCCACTGCCACCAGCTCACACCTTCCTTATTGCTTGCCATCCTTCCCAGGTCCTTTCCTCCTTTCCTAAGATGACCAGATGTTTCATGCGGGAGCTGTCCTTTGTGATGTACATGGTTAGATGGTCAAATAATCAATAACAATAGTCTAATTAAAATCTAAAATCTAATTTTGTCTATTCCTGCATCAGAATGCTTTCTGTGGACCATTTTTAAGCATGTTTAATCAGTGACTCATTGTAACCACTGCCTATACAATGCATACAGATGACCAGAAGGTGTGCTATATACACTAATAGCAAATGGCTTGATTTTGGGAATTTACTAAACCTAAATAAAGCAAAGACAAATGTGTAAGAATTATTAAAATCGTTGCCCACAACAGCTTTAAAAATGTCAGGGAGCTTAATGTTTTATCCACTCATAGCACCTGTAACCTAACCTGACTACTTCCTTCCCTTACAAACACATATTAGTATTTTATTGGTCCTGAGCTATATGGATTACTACAGCTGCCGGGCTTAAACAATAAGCAGAATACAAATGTTCTGAATCAGAGTATTTAAAGCAAAACTGATAGTGTGACATCCCAATTAACGCACTACGGTCCGCCATGTAATTACAAAATACAAACGTATTAATGTCAAGACAGCCAGTGTTAACCAGACAGAAAGGAATGTTTATTTAACCTTTATGTAGCCAGGTAAGTCATTGAGAACAAATGATCTTTGACAATGTTGGTGAGGCCCTAGATGGTCAGGTGACCAGGAGACGACCACCTCCATGCTGGGTCTTCATTGTGAAAGCTCAACGGGGAGAGGAAGCGAATGCAGGGGTATAATAGGACTGCAGGGTGCTGTGCCATGGGACAACCTTAGACCGGGACCTGGAGAGGAAGTATTTAGCAAGCAGCCCTCAGGACGGTACCAACTAACTATGCATAGATGTGTGTTACCTTCATCCATTTCAACACGTTTGTTGAGCTTAGCCGTTAAAACCATTTCAAAACCTATCAACAACTTTTCTAAATGTATGAATGCAGTATCGGTATTGGAATTGCAATATACGAGTTCATAACGAATGAGGAAGAAACTCTAACAAAAACAGAACATCGGTGTGGCTGTGGATGTATCCCGTATGCTCTAGGCATTTGTCTGCCTCTGCATTCCGTCTTCAACCTATCTGCTCCACATTCTCTCTGCCTACGTCTGTCTTTCCTCATATTTGTTTACAGCAGAAATAAAACCCTTCAGCTATCTAAAGACACATGAAAAGAAACAAAGTCCACGCTCCTTCCTTGTCATACGATTCCCACTTTGACATGTTGTAGGAAACAAACACGTCTGCGGAAGATTGTAACTATTTCACCCACCGTCAAACTCAGGTTGCCATTGGCTACGGAGTAGCTGCCCAGAGGTGAAACTGGCAAATTTCATGTGCTGTCTATGGTAGTCTACCTGCATGACCAGTGCATAGAGAGCAGATAATTAGTTGTTGTTTTTTAGCAAACAAGGCTACAGAATAGGAGAAAATTAACTGTATAGAATGACACTTACCAAATCACAATATACCCACAAAATATGTCACAATAATACACAGTTCTGTAAAAAATCTGCATGCCACTGTACAATCATCCGTGTCTCTGGTTTTACTATTTTACTTTTAATAGCTATTTAAATTTTTGTTTTATTCCACAAACTTCTGACAACATTTCTCCCAAAATATTGTGATTCAGAGCATTTATTTGAAGAAAGTTGCATGTGGTCCAAATATCAATAAAGATGCAGTGTTGTCAGGCCTTGAATAATCTAAAGAAAATGTGTTCGTATTCATTTATAACAAACACAAATGTGAAAACTTAGGCAGAGTTCAGCAATCAATATTGCGTGGAATAATAATAATTGTCTTTCATGCGTCTTGGCATGCTCTCCATCAGTCTTTCACATTGATTTTGGGTGACTTTATACCACTCCGGGCACAGAAACTCAAGCAGCTCTGCTTTTTTCGATGGCTTGTTACCATACATCTTCTCTGTTTTCATTGGGGTTGATTTGAGAAAAAATTGCAGTGGTCTCCTAATTTCTTACAGAGCTAATAGGTTGGTCCTAGTAAATTTTGATTTTGCGATGATTTTTCTAATACAAAATATCCTTAGTTAAATCGGAAAGAGAATGTTGTAGCCTACATTTTATATTACGCCATATTGCCTAAACTAGCCTACATCTTTAATTAGTCAACATAATTATTTAGCCTGTATCCTAAATCAGCCTTCACTCTGCATCCAAAATGATCCTACTGTACATCCTACTTTAGCCTAATCCTCTACAGAACAATACACTATTCAATATAAATCAAATGATTGACGTAGACTACGTCATTTCAAGGAAATACTGATTAAAGACAGAAGTGCTGATGGACGCTGGACTGAGGTGACAGGGGGAAATATACCAGCAGTATCTGCCTACATTTCAGACAAGAAACATGCTGAACATGATTGGCTAATGCAAAATCAAGCACAAATATATACAGATATTTTCAGCAATGTCCAAAAGAAAATGGTGTCTGTTTTGCATACTTATTGAAATGACTAACAGGTAACTAGTTCAGTAAAATTTATTTTCGGTAATTTCACACCTTCATAACTATCTTAAACTGCCGAGCCTAATGATTTGCTTTTGCTGAGAAAGAAGTCTGGCTAGTAGCCAGAAATATGGCGTATATGGCTAATATGCCATTAATAATATCACTTTGATTTGGCAAACCTTGTCTTCACCCTGTCTGTTAATTGCAGTGACCTCTGCAATGAGCCCTGCGTGTTTGTTACTTTTGGATGATAATGCAGGGACAAACTGGACATTTGAAATGGCATACTGGTAATTACAGAGCTCTAATTACACAGTACCAGATGCCTGCCTTCCAGAAGCTTCTGCAAAAAGCCTACTGACCCGATTACGTACCCTTTAAACATGCATACAGAGAAAAAGTGACAGGTCTTTTTAGAGGTTTAAGTACTGTACGTAAGAATGAACAAATCATTTAAGCACCTGTATGTGTAACCTATTTGGGACAATTCAAATGTAAGACATTTTGTATGTAAGACATTTTTAAGAACATTTTGGTCGTCAGTTATATTTCCACATATTTATTTGATTGACACCTTTAAATCATTAACAAGAAAAAGTTTTAAATTCTTGGAAATGTGTGAAATGTTTTGCGAGGAGAAGTGATCCACGGTTATTCAGTTGGCCCAGTTTTCTGAGGCGCAACAATAGGGGTTTGATCTTTATGTACTGTTGCAGTCCTCCATCAATCCATCAACCCTTTTCATGTTTAGAATAGTTCCCAGTAAGTCGTGATCAAAACATTACCACAATTACATTTTTTGTCTCTCACTTCCCAGCGAGAGGCCATGGCTGTCAATATCATTTTTGGCCTCCTTTATTTAAGGCAAACAGTAGGCGGTTCGTTAATTACTTAGACTAGAGTGTAATCTGAAATCGTTCACTGTCTATTTTACTTGATTCTTTGGAACACGAAGAAATGTTTTGCCAGTTACTACAGAAAACGATATTCAGTTGCATTTCACAAATACATCTCAAACCTGTTTTCACATAGACAGATAAATCTGATTCTTGCCCAATTATATTGATAACGTTACCAATTATCAGTGAACATCTAAATTGGGCTGCCTGTGTAAAAGCAATGTATGTAATCACTATTAATTTCTAGTGTTTTACGAGTGTTTTTAAAAACTCACATTATCCTTACTTGATCAAATGTACAAGTGTATTCCTTAACTTCAAGTCACAATATAACTTACGTGAGAGTAAAATACCGGGTAGATGTAATCTGTGACACCCGAAAAAGCTCTCAAATAAAATTACAGAAACAAGTAAATTTGATTTGAGGCTTCTTAAAGTGACCACAGGAAACCATGTAGCCCAAAACATTTCCAGTTATAACGATTATCTTTTTTGATCAACCAGTGAGGCCAGCCTTGGAGATCTAGCCCCCAACCATTAGAGAATGTGTCTGAAAGAGGGAGGAAAGCGCGGCCTCCTGATTTCTCTCAGGTTTCTCCCGTTTGGAGCTTGTCCATCATCGGAGTCCAATTATCCCTTAGCACAGCCACTATCTTTTAAAACACCCCCATGTTTACATGACTTCGGGTGCTGTTCACACTTAAAAATGCCATGAAGGACCGAAACATAACAGAAACATATATTTTGCTATATCCTGTACCTTAAGAAAGCTCATTCTCGATTTACGAGGCATTATCGGAGCTATCGTTTAACTGTTGATTTTACCTTCTGGTTTTTATGTTGCTGTCGAGTTTCTTTTGAAAGTAAACTGTGTCTAAACCTCTTCTTTACTGCTCCAGATTTGTCCCTTGGGAAATGGATTAGTGTGGATATGGGTAACACTGATGGATGGAACTGGATTAGATAGAGTTTCTCACTGAAAGAATGAGCAACACTGACGTTTTCTACACAGAATTTTTTGTCCGGTTTTATTGCAGTACCTAACATCGAGAATGAGTTTAAACTGAACGTGTCAACAACAGAATTTAAAAGGGCACAAAGATGAAAATAGAAGTTAATGTTTAAAAAAACATTTCTTTTTAAAGCTGGAAATAACAAAGACTATAGTTGAAACAAACATGACCCTCTAATATAATTAAAAACATGCTAACTGGAACAGCGTTCCAGTATAAAACTTTAACCACAATGCGGGTTACTAATTTCTTAAGACAATAAACAATGTCAGTTGTGCGTGGTGCAGCCGGTAGCATCGTTGCTCATATCTGCTTAATGTTGATGATCATAAAGGGACTCTACTTTTCAAAACTCAAATGTCAAAACTCATATGTCACTCAAATATTGACATATCCCTCTCAATTACACTTAACATGTAAACAAGTTGAAATAATTGAGGTCACCCAGCTTGGGACTGTGGCCAGCGTTAGTAATGATTTTGATTCTCAGATGTCCTGTATTCCTTTTCAATGGGTATGTGTGTGGTGGACTGATAATTGTAACCATTGATGTACATCTTAGGCCCATCTGCTTTGCAGAGACGTAGATCCTAAACCATCTGTGGTCCCAACCTATTGCCATGGAAGTGATATGGATAGTTATTGTCTAGGAAAGATCACCTCGGGTGGTGTGTTCCTACTACGCAATCTATGGGCTAAAAAACACATACGCACACATGCACGCACACACACGAACGCACACAGCTTCATTAATATACTTGGTTTAGTGCTCTCACACCATTTGAAATAGTCACTGGAGGTGAAACATTGTAGACAAAGGGTCTGTCACTGATTTTTCATTCACCCAAATCAGATCAGTCACATTTTGCCTTGATGACTAACAGGGATTTAAGTGACGCAATGCTTTTTTTCGGTGAATAAACGAAATGTCTATCGTTGTCAAACATGTATAAAGATCTCAACAGACCTTTCACAAACGGTTCAGTTATTCTTTTTAACAGGAATTAATACTTAGATAACTTCGCAGCAAATGCAACACGTTAATGTAGACTATTTTCAATAACAGCTTGTTCAGGTATCATCCAACAGCTGTGAGGGAGTCTTTGTTTTATTCCGGCCCAGCAGGAGAACGAGTCGCCTGAGTGGGCTGCATCCTTCAGGGAGGTTTTGATAGTAACATGCTTAAATAAAGAGCGTCACTAGTGATTAACATAGTGGCTATTTTAATAAATGCTTTGAGGGTTTATTTTCTTAAGGATATCTGAGATGGTGTAAGTTTTGGCCGAGGACGAATGTTTAGAGAAGCACCAGCCAGCTGCTCTACGGGGATACATCTCATCCCAGGTTGTTTATTCACAAGGCTACAACCATTAAGCATCGGCCCTCTCAACTCCTCTGGCTCTGCCTTCCTCCTTTCCATGATTGGGAAACCATCATTTCCTTAACCTCCCAGTAAGTCCCAGTCAGTCACTACACACATTCCACCATCACAGTTTTGACACGATGGTTCAACTAGTCTCTAGACTTGGCTGTTCTGAGATACATCTGTATTCACAGGCTAAATGGATCTGCTATGTGTGGTGTCAGCAGGGTTCTCTAAAGCAGCTCCCCCATCTACCCCAGCTCCTTCCAGCCATTTTCCTGAGGACTAAAAGACGTCCAACGGATGTGCTAAAATCCCCACTGTGTGTGGTTCTTTAACTGTGGACCTGATACAAAGCCTCACACCTCCCGATCTGCTCTGCTCCGTGGCTCAGCGGACCACAGTGGCGCTGGCCTGCCTGGCCCATCTCTGGCTGGCATCTCTCTTCGCCTCTGACATCTGCTCGGGGTTGAGGTTTCATTCACGAGGGGGGTACGGGGAGTCAATCTGCTCTTTGAGAGCAGAGAAAAGGGAGATGGCTTGTAGTTGCCTTTCAGACTGGGACTGGGGATGATAAATGTGCAGAAAACACCACATTGCGTCCTTCTTCTCTTTTTGCTGGCAGCACCACTGGGGTGCTATCTCCAACCCCCCCTCTTCACATGCAAGGAGCAGACACTGAAATTAAATGCTGTCTTTCATATCTACATCCGCTTTCACCTTCTCCTCCTCCTCATTCCCCTGCTCCTCCTCCTCCTTTTCCTCCTCGTTCCCCTGCTTCTCCTTTTCCTCCTTCTCATTCCCCTGCTCCTCCTTCTCCTTTTCCTTCTTGTTCCCCTGCTCCTCCTTTTCCTCCTTCTCGTTCCCCTACTCCTCCTTCTCCTCCTTCTCGTTCCCCTGCTCCTCCTTCTCCTCCTTCTCGTTCCCCTGCTCCTCCTCCTCTTTCTCCTCAATCTTTTGCTTCTCCTTCTCGTTCCCCTGCTTCTCCTCCTCCTTTTCCTCCTCCTTGTTCCCCTGCTCCTCTTCCTCTTTCTACTCATTCCCCTGCTCCTCCTTCTCCTCCTCCTTCTACTCCTCCTTCTCCTCCTTCTCTTCCTTCTCCTTCTCCTCCTTCTCCTCCTCCTTATCCTCCTCCTCGCTCAACTCGGCTCCAGATTGACAGACAAGCCTTAGACAGTTCAGCTGATGGGTAGGAGAGAGTGAGAATGGAGCTGGTGAAGGTGCCATGTTTGAACACTTCCTGAAGGAGGAAGCATCATGGTGCTCTCAGTGCAGAACACTGGTCTCCCAGACTCTGTTGGCAAATCACGGCTGGGGACTATTTAAGGATATGACAGATTGTGTTAATGTGTCTATTTCGCTTATACAACTTGAACCAGTGTACAGTTTTCTGAGTCTTTATTTATGTCTGCGAGGAATAACACATTTATTGATAGAGGAGAGCAATATAAATCATGTTTTTGTCATATGCCAGATGAGGCATGGTTTTGGATTAAGCAAGCATTACTGGAAAATATAAAGATATAGTAGCTTTGGCTGAAGATTTAAATGCTGGTCCTTACACTGGGGAGGGAATTGATTAATTTACACGTTATAGGTTGGATTTTTTAAAGATTTTTTTTTCAGGATTTCTTCATCGACAGGAAGGCTGTGAAAGATAGAGAACAGAGATTTTGCTGGACCACTGGACCATCTACCTTAGGCCACGTATTATATTAAGTCTTTAAATAAAAATTGACATGAACAAAAAAATGTGTGTAATTTTTTTACCTCATTCCTATACCCAAATATTTGCTGCTCACTTGACCAGAAAGTTATACAGGAATCATTGTGCGCCAGAAGAAACACAGTCTCCAGACTTTAACCTTGATTGGGCTAACAGGTGCCCAAGCCACCACAAGGACTCATTAGAGCTCAACGAGGCATAGCATGCCAATTTCATAGACAGCATTGTTCTCATGGCGATACATACAAATTGTACAAATCAAAACATTTGTACACGTGTACATTTCCAAAGTCAGAGAAACTTGAAGCCTCATACGGTTTTGAAACGTAAAAAAAGTTTACCTTAACCTTACCCTAACCTTAACCGCACCTTACCCTAACCTTCACCTCACTAACCTAGCATGTTATCCTGGAAGTAAACGTTCCCCAAGTACCTACAGTACTTTAAATTGTAACCGATTGGTCTATTCTAGGAAATCTTCCGGTAGAACGGCTATTCAATAAACTCACATTTGAATGGCCATGTTCTAAGACTGTCTACATAATGCGGTAAAATTTCAATTACGTATGGTAACCCACGTTTCGCAATGACAATGAGTTGAAAAAGTGGGTACAGGAAATAATTCACAGTATTCAAGCTTGCTACATTTTTAATTATATATAGTTGAACCAGATTTACCATAGTTTTGAAGATATTCATCTATTCCCAAAATACCATCAAGAAAAGGGAAATAACACCTTGGATTATGGCTTAACGAAAGACAGTTCCCGTCTTTGTGTTTCTGTTAACATATCAGTTCTACTCCTCAATTAACTTATCTTTTTGACAAATTCATTAAGCCTCTTTAAGTCATTAAGTAACTTGCTCCACTGGCATGTTACGGCTAGAAGAGAGACTGGCCCACAGAACAACTATTGTTTCACCTCCATGTAATTCCAATCTAAGTTTCTATTTCTAACCCGAACACAAGTGGCATTATTCTTCAAGATGAAATCACTGTGAAACATTTGTGGGGCATGTAGCAGATTACAAGTGGAAAGAGGTTAAGCCTTAGTGAGTGACTTTCAAGAGGTGGTTGAGTTTGATACTCTGCTTTGCTGGATGAGGTTCCGATAACAGACACAAGATTATTTTCAGTTTAGAATAATGCCAGACCACTACTGTTGCTGTGTGACTTCTGTTGCATCTATTACCCCTACATTTCCATAGAGAACATTTTTGGAAATAGTTTTTAGAAGTACATTTATCCACAGTTATTGAAATATGTTAACAACATTACTATTCCAGTTAAACCTTTCATTAAATATTGAAACACTTAAATAAGCATGACTTCGTCATTATCTTGTGGATAGACAAAACACCTTTTTTCTTTAATTTAAGTTAACAATTTCTATGATCTGAAGACTTCACATTGGTAAATGAAATATTTGACAAGCTATGATGCAGAAGTTGCTTTTCCATGGCATTACTTTATTAATGTGGGTATCTTGGTATGTTACAATGTTAAAAGGGTTTATTAAGAGGTTTAAAAAGTAATTACTTAGTCCCACAGATCGACAATCAACAAAGAAAAACATTTCTCAATTGACTTACACAAAGCATCATTTTTAGTGGCACAGACAAATATTTTATGGAGTTCAGGCTTTTTGGTGGGAATTCAAGTATTAACCTTATTGAAATGTTTTATTTCTCATAATGCACTAAAATATTGTATTGGTTTGGTGTATCAGAATTAGTCTAATACCTTGTTAATATAGTAATTCTATTGGTGTTTCATTTTAATTTATACCCTATAAACTGAGTATATTTGCATATATGAATACATTTGTTTCAAGAGTGGAAGAGGGCTGAAACCACCATGTGTTAAATGTTTTGCAAGATAAACAATATCAAACATATCACTGTAATCCACATTTAATTTAACCAGTCTTTTTATGTAACATAACAGGTACTGTAGGTATTGACCCATCCCATATGTTGGTTCACAGGAAATTGTGTGGAAGTGGAAGTACAAACTTAAAAAGAAATGCTTTCTGTTGCAAAAATAAGTGAAGTTGCATTGGTTAAATCAAATAGGTCACATGGGTAAATAATTGGGAATGGCACAATGCTGCCTGGGAGTTTGGATAGATAACTCAGATTATCTACCTTGCCACGTTGCTTTCCAACAACTCCTTCTGTCCAGATGCTATGGAAGGGCTTGACATGCAGAATACATGCCAGACATCCCTCAAACCTTACTCAATGGGCTGAGTTCTGTACTACGGAGTGGGCAAAAATCCCTCAAAACATATTTCAGAGACTGATTAGTGGCTATAGGTGGCATTTACTCCCAAGTTTTCTCTGCTTATGAAGGTGCTACAAGCTAATAAATGAGGGGCTTCATGTTTTTGCACACATTCAATATGTTTTGTTAAATAAACAATGAAAATACATCATGTGATTTTGTTTTTGTCCATGATTTGGAATTTATGGGTTATTTAGATGTTATTATACAAAAATCATGATCATCCATATAGGGTTTACAAAAGTTCAAGCAGCACTGTATGTGTATGCAAAATATATGCATGTATGTAAGTATACAGTATACATCAATAGGAAGATAATTCTAAGAATTATATGAAAATAAGCAGGCATTTTTCATAGCTATTTTTGCTTTTTACCAAGAATAAGCACCTACCCAGCCTTGGGTTACAGAGTAAAATATTGGTAATCGCACAGCTATGCGCAAATTTGCATTCAATAGAACAGAGCAAATTTTTCTGCAGTTCTGTTAGTAGGGTACCTTCTCAAAATCCCACAAAACATTTCTCTGTGTGTCCTCATCAAAAATAAATGGGACAGAACATTTCCTTGCAAAACAGCGTCATGTGAAAATGCACTTTAACAGTGTGAAGTGAAAGATTTTTATAACTAACCCAAGATGCCACAAGCTGTCGTTTCCTATGGAAGGCTAGTGAAGCAGTGGGAAGAACCTGGTAAAAGAGGTAAGCAGAGCCAAGAACGAGCTAGCAAAATCCTATTGGCTAATATTGCATTATAACATGTTTTTGTTAGAAAATGGCTACTTGTGAAGGGCATGTGTGCAATTACTTATTCAGTTTTCTATGAAACATCCATTTGAAAGCTTAGTGTACTCTATTTTTACCGTTATTCTAAGGAAGTGAACTGTATTGACATGTTCAGTCGATGAAAGCAGATCTATAGAGTTACAATCCTCAGCTCCATGCCTGACGAATTTGAAAAGAATGTGATAGTTCTTATTTATACATACGATGGGCAGTCTGACTCCATGTTTGTCTGTGTGTGGTGATACTGTACATTATGCCATGTAGAACAATATCCAATCTGCAAAGTATCATGAATACATTTTGACTTATTGACCACTCAACAGATAATAAGATGTCGTCATTAATATCACCAGTGCTGTTCATGGCACAATACATTTGTTGATCATATTCAGCCCTCAAAGAGAAAGTGTGCATGAATGGGGGAGATTCTCAACTAGGTTTTGGCATGTCCAGAAAGGCTGTTTCCAAAAGTTCAGATCTTAACCAACATTTAATTACATAAACTTGAACAAAAACTACCCCTGTGTGATGTCAGCAGCATAGAGCCCTGTATTGCACTGCTGGTTTGCTTATAAAGCTAAGCAGGGTTGGGCCTGGTTAGTCCCTGGATGGAAGACCAGTGATGCTGGAAGTGGTGTTGGAGGGCCAGTAGGGGGCACTCTTCCCTCTGGTCTAAAGATCATTCCAAATGCCCCAGGGCAGTAATGGGGACATCTGGCCTGCATAGGGTGCCGTCTTTCGGATGAGACGTTAAAACGGGTGTCCTGACTCTCTTAGTGGTCACTAAAGATCCCCCCTTTTCCCCGGCCATTGCTGCAAATGAGAAAGTGTTCTCAGGCAACTTGCCTGGTAAAATAACGGTTAAACAAATTCTGTATTCATAACTATGTAATTTCATTAATAGTATTAATACACAATCAGAGAAATTGTGTTCATTATAAACACTTAAAAGCCCATTTTTGAGTTCCAAAAGATTGCAACCAACCACCCTTTGCCTTACACTCCACAGCCTCCCAGCCCTAAGTTAATACAGGTACAATGTGTTGGTGGGAAGTCGACAGTCTGTCGTTGGTGACTGACCTCCAGCACGAAGTTCAAACAAAGGATATGTTAGACATTGTACAATAAAACACATTAACATTATTAATATAACACCAGTCTTTGTTTTCGCTGCATTAAATTACAGGTCACTCTTTATGTTAGCTGATGTGTGCTAGCTAAATTAACATCAACCAGTGTTTGCAGCTGTGTGAATTCGAGTCAATGAGAGAAGCTAACAAAGTGACAAGAGTGTTCTTGTCTGTCGACCCTCTGAAAGCACTGGATTTTGCAGATCTTGGGAGTAAACTGATGATAGCAAAGATTACTGAAAACCCCACAGAAACTAAATTGGTGCTTGCTAGCTCTACACATTCATCTATTGTGGGGAGCCAGCCAATACAAAATGAAGACATAGCTAAACTACCGGTATATTAAAATTACAGGTGGCATATTAGTTTGTGTAAATGGTGAACTCATACAGCTGTCAACCCTTGTCAATGCAATCCGTTTTACAGTTGCTAGCTGATTTGCTATCTACCTGGTAGATCATAGCCCATTATAGAATTACTGAAGAGAATAGATGATACTAGCCCACCTCCTACGGTAAATAATCTGCACACTGTGTGTGTGTGTGTGTGTGTGTGTGTGTGTGTGTGTGTGTGTGTGTGTGTGTGTGTGTGTGTGTGTGTGTGTGTGTGTGTGTGTGTGTGTGTGTGTGTGTGTGTGTGTGTGTGT